>JAUMHL010000013.1:29482179-29521535 GCA_032362345.1 Sandelia bainsii
GGTTATAGTGCATTTTAGGTTCATCCTGAAATTTCACCTGAAAGCCGAATATCCCTAACTTTTTGTGAGTAGTGTATATCCTCCAGGGTGGTTTCATTCCTTATCTGACCCATAAGTTATTATTGGAAGGACTGAGGAATGAAACCCCAAAATATAAGAACACAGTTTACATGCTGCTACAAGCACAGGGACTGAATTCAGTTCTTACTAATAAGTAAATTATTGCACATTCAAACTTCATAGAGGACACTATATAATTAATATCCTGTTGTAGCTGAATGAACAGGACACTCAGGTTGTTTGTCCTCACCACAGAATACCACTCTGTCCTTTTGCTGAACTCATTGTGTGCCTGTAGTCCTGCGGTGACCCTGACCTAGCCAGTTCATCGTGTCCGTATCAGCTCGAGGAGCTGAGGCTGAAGCAAAGGAGGTAGGAGAGGCTGGGGTCAGCTGGAGGACAGCTGCAAGACTTCAGCCTCTCCCACTGGCTCATCCCAGATTAGACCGTTTTGGTAAAACAAATTTAGGATGGAAATTACTGAAACAAAGCCAGATCTGGTATTAAGCTCACATAGTAGTAAGCTGCTATAATAATTAAATTAAATGAGATGATTTGAGGATTTTTGTTGGAGCTATCAGAAAGAACATCTATATTTATTGATTCAGTTATATATATGGTGATTTACTTATAATGTTCATGCAGTTCCAGTTGTATACAGTGCATTGTATGAGTTATGAAACCCACTTGATGAAAGTCAATATATATTTTAGCTTATATATATATATATTTACACTCGCAACAGCATGTGCTTCTTAGAACAGCCATGTTTAATGAGGTTTACTGATATGGGTTTACTGCGTAACAGAGGTTATCCTGGTTCAACACTGAGCCACTAATATTCTGTATTGTTTTTGCTCCTGGTCCTGTAGTAACCCTGACCAAGCAACAATGGTTCATCTGTTCCTTCTGTGAGAGGAGAGTGGGGCAGGGGAACGTGCTGAGGCCGCGTCAGCTGGAGGACAGACATTAGCCCACAGGCTGTCAAACATATGAACATAAGGACATAAGATTGGACTAGAAGCTGGGATACGCTGGGATAGACTTCACTTGAGTAATGATCATATCCCTGTTTCTTAAATTTCCCATATGTTAAATATAGTTCACTTTCTTTGGGCTTCTGCCTCTCATACTCACAAAAGGTGAAGAGCACAAACAGAACACAGGATAAAGAAAACTGAGCTGGAGTGGAAAAATGTAGTTAAAATGACCATGATGCATATTTCAAAAATACAGTGCAACAGTACAACAGTAGCATCTTTGCAGTCACAGCTACAGTATGTAACTTTTTTTAAAATAGAGAACTGTATTCCAAAACTTATCTTGGCACACAGAACAGAACACATGGGGGTGAGAGACAGCAAGACATGCAACAAAGGTCCCGCCCTTGGGACGTTGCGTGATGCCATGCACACTAACCATTAGGCCACCTGTTTGACCTGGAGTGTATACAGTGTCCATGTATGTGTGTGTGTGACTAACAGGGCCATTGTCTAGGCTCAGGCTGAATGAACAGTAGTGGAAGATTTGCTCCTTTGATACTGTGTCAGTGTTTACGCTTTCATGTTGTTGCAGCAGTGCTGAGTTGAACTGGGTTTTGGCTTGACATCTGACCCAGTTCTTTAATATATAGCTCTCACATCTGGACCACTACTCCAAATGTGTGTGTGTGTGTGTGTGCTGGTGGTCGTATTCTGTGGCTACACAGTGTTTTCAGATTCTGTGGATTCATCAGTTAAATAGCTGTCAGTTATATACACTGATCAGCCACAACATTAATACCACCTGGTGGTTTTAATGGCTCAGTTGTTGCCAGTGTCTTGGCAGTGTAATTTGCTGTTTTGGGAAACTTTAGAATAAAGGTGAACTAAAAAGTGAGTCAGCACACACAGGAACCAAGATAAGGCTTATGTTTTGTACAATCTGTATCCAGTACTGGAATTGTGTGTCTGAAAATCATCATATCACCAAAGGACAATTTCAAGTGAGCAGAAAATGATGCTTTTTCCCAAGGTGTAATCAGCTAGTGAACATGTGACTGGAATAGAGTGTGTAAGTGCAGGTCGATGGCCGGGATGTTGCCATCATGACAACATTAGAATGGCAGCATTCCTCCACTAACCCCTGCTCCATCTCCTCAGCTGCTACTGAATCTGCTGCCTGTCCTCAGAACAACCCTCACACATCTCCAGTGCCACTTCTACAACTTGTCCACGCATGAGTAGGGTTAAGCAAGACTAGTGTGTTTGTTTGTGCGTGTGTGTGTGTTCATTCTATGCTATTTTTATCCATTTTATTCTGCCAGGTCAGCCAACTGTCCACCAAGATTGTCTGACTTTGTAGCTGTCTGTTTGCCATCATGTCGTGTGTGTGTGTTTCTCTGTCTGAGAAGTGTTTCCGTTCAGTCTGTTTTATATGAGTTACTGTGTGCTTGAGTGCACGCTGGTGCATGTGGGTCCATGCACATTTATTTGTCCACATTAGTGCAGCTACAGCAGAGCTTTGTGTGTGTGAGTGTGCGTGTGTGTATGTCCTTGAATGCCTCTGAGATGGTATAGTTCATCCGTCAAACAGATAGCTGCTCCAGTCTGTCTCGCAATACTTTATCCTCATACTGAGGTCAGCAACCTTCCCCGAGCAGCAGCAGCAGCTCTTACATAATTTGGAAATGTAATTCGCATTAAATATAGGATCACATTTGCACTACTGCCTGTTAGAGGCCAAGGTCGACTTGTTTGACTTGTTTGCTGCTTAAATAATTAGGGTTTCGTCAGGTCAGCAAGCCTGACTCACAAAGATGTTTCATGGGAGAGTAATATAAAGCTCAAAAGTCTTTGCACCAGCAATGTATTTAGTCCATATAAGGCATGTGTTGGTAGTTTTTTTTATTACAAATGTGGTCACACTGTAGAGACTCTATTTACATTTGACTGAGATGTGATGACAATGAGAACCAGGCCTTCAAACACTACTACTACTCTTACCCCGATGACTCACCTTACAGGTTTACAGAGAAGTTCCTCAGACTTCATGGTTTATGTCCTGACTGTACATCGTACATATATACACAGGTGTATACATTTCTAAACTATGTCCAATCAGTGAAATTTGCCACAGACTCTAGACACATCAACATGCACTTGACCACAGTTTTAAATGTCAGACCAAAGGGTCCGAACACTCAACACACTAAATAAGATATTTCACTTTTGCTTTGGCGTTATAGTCAATTGAGTGTCACTTTATTGGCAAAATGTCCATTTTAACCATTTAAAATTAAATCTACAACACAATAAAACATCAAAAAGGTGAATACCAAAAGCTTGTACTGTGTAATCATGCATAGTTACAAGAGGAAAATCTTTATAATAGAGAAAGCTGTCCGATGAACAGCAAGGTCCATTCACCACACATATACTGGGTATATATGCTCTTAATGTGAAAATCTCTTGCCAAAATATCTGTTCTGGGTTGTAAGGAGACACTTAAAGATCAAGTGGTCATGATCCCTGATGACAAGCTTCCTGTCAAGCACTGACTCACCTACTAGCAACAATTTATGGTGGGACACACACTCACATGTGATGCATCACAGTTGGCCTCCCTCCCTCTTTCAAGCTGAGTAATACCACTGGTACATTAACACATTTGAGTGTGTAAAGCAAAAAATAAATTCAATTTTAGATTTTAGTTGTAATGTCAGGCCAAACATGGGGCACCACTGTTCCAAAAATAGGCAAAGGCAAAACCGAAAAAGCCAAATAAAAAAAAAACTTTGTTAACCTGTTAATTGTGGTAAAAACTGTGGATCACAGGTTAAACCAGGAAGTGGATCTGAAATGTTTGATGAATGTTTCCACCATTCACTGCTGTTTTTTTCTTGGCTCAAAACTTGAACTTGTATTTGCTCTTTGACATTGTATTCGTACTGTAGCTGCATCCTGAGATCTCATTTAACGTCATGCTTTGTTCTGCTAGTGTCTAAAGCGTGTCCTCTTAACTCTTAACTATTTTAACTCAGTCTGCTAATATGGTTGATAATTTTATCAACACTTGATGTTCTTGGGCTTATTAATTTTTGTAACCTCCCTCCCCTGAACAAAACAAAATCACAGTTTTTCTAAGCCTCAGATTGAAATATGATCTACCCAAGTAAACCTGTGAGATTCAGTAAGGATTGAAATTGTAAATTGGGACACTTGTAGGGATTTTCATACCAGTTCTCCTTACGGACTTTTCAATGCTACGTCGCCTGACTTCAGCACCTTGGACAACAACACAAACTGCAGGGTTAACATCCACCTGTTTTCCTGCAACATTTTTGCTTGACTGATTGAGTGCTCAGTGCATTTAGGTGTGCTTGTTTTGGCCACCTTAGCCTCGAGGATCTGCTGTGACCTTGCACGTCTCCTGTTATTTCCCCAAATTTGTGTTGAAAAGGCAGAGAGAGACACAAAGACAGACAGAAAACTGAAACTGTGAGGACGAGTACCACTGCACTAGTGTTTTTGAATCAATCGGTGACCCTGCCCACGGAGGGTTTACTGCGTCTTGTCGAGACAGACTATGCACACCCCGCCATGGCCCCTGTGTGTGTCTGATATATGGAAGCGTTTGTGACTTTGGGTGGCATCCTGTCTGTTTGCCTCACTGTCACCCTCTGTGGATGCTGCTGGGAGAGGACTGCCACTGGTGCCTCCTTCCTTCTTTCCTCCACTCCTCCCCTCACTCTGTTCCTCTGCCTCATTTTCTTCCTGTTTATCCATTTTCCTTTCTCCTATTCGTCCGTTTAACACTCCCTTTTTCCTCCTTACATACCTCACACACCCAAGCAGCCATGTTAAATCAGCCAGTCGGGGATCCTGTCTCTGTAGTCCACTTTGGACCTGTTGTTGGAAAACAGACACAAGAGTTGAAGGGTGACCACAGGAGTAGAGAGAGAGGGAGCGTGCTGCGAGGGGAGGCGCTAGCTGGCGAGGCCCAGGACCTGAACCAGACAGACAGTGAAACGTCACACCAAACCCAGACTCCCCGACTGTGATTGCATTCTAGTGTGTGTGTGTCACTGTGTGGCGATTGTGTGTGTGTGTGTGTGTGACTGGAGGTTCACAGTGTTAGTAGCTCAGAGCCAGCTGAGGCTGCAGTGGAGACAGACAGAGACAGAGGCACTGAGCAGCACATAGCAAACACTGAATGTTGAGTTGAATGGGACCAAGATATCTGCTTTTGAGAGGAAATTTGGCAGGTGAGAATGCGGGAGTGTTCATACTGGTCCATGTGGGTGAACTGTGTTTAACAGAATCCAGTATATAGAATTGTTTATGTTTTAACAATGACTGCTGTGTGTATTTGTGTTCAGCGGAGTGTGATAATAGAGTTGTGTCATTAAATTAGGGATGTTGAGCGAGGAGGGGGAACTGATGCTCTTTGGTCCATGTTGTCACTGCAGGTTGTAAGCTGACCTCGGGGGGACAGACATCAGTATCACACCCAGAGCCGCAAGGAGAGGTACGGCCGCACTCACTTGACCAGAAGCAGGCCTTGGCTACAGACTTTTTCTCAGGTACGTACGTCAAGAACAGTAGTCCAATGTGACACTTCCTAATTGCTTACTATCATTGTAATTACTTACCATTGCCATGATAGTGCATCATTTACACAGTTGTTGCTTATAGTGTTTTGGCATCTAAACATTGCAATTTTATTTTTTTAAATACCAACAATGAAGGATGTTTGTAACATTCAGACTTGTGTGTATCACAGCCTTTATATGACTTCATTTCACCTGTGGGACAGTCTAAAGGTATCATTAGCACAATAATACAGTAGTTTTTCTTTTTTGGCTAAATATGTTAACAAATACAACGTCTCTGGTTGCCATGAACACAGATAACAATAACTAATCAAAGATAACAAAGATAAACAGCAAACAGAAGCATATTGCTATTATGCACATGTAAAGGGTATGAAAATAAACATACATAAGTGTTGTACTCAATTTGATCAGTCTAATGCTAAAGCAAGGATGTATAGTTATTCTCACTATACTGTTGGGCTGAAACCAGAGCTCTTAGTACAAAACTGTACTGTAGAAATGTTTGATTTCAATGCTTTTTCCTTTGTCTCCTTCCCTGTTGTGTGTCTCCACCTCAATTATTAATGACTTAATGACCAACCACCAACACCAACTCCATCTATTCCTTCCTTTCTTTTTCTCTATTGCATCCAACCACCCATTCGTTCTCTTCTTTGTCACTTTTTCGCTTCTTCTCTTTCTTCCTCCCTTCTCTTTGTTGTTCTTTCACTCCCACCTGCCAGCCTCCATGGCAGGTTATTCAGATTCTCTGGGCTCTCAAACCTGCCCTGCCCAAATGATGGATGCTGGCCTGATGGGAACTTTCTCAGGTATAGCTTGCCATATTTTCGTCAAACTGCCTGTCTGCAGCACTACAACACTATAATTTTATCAGGAGTACTGAGTAATTTCAACTACATGGGACTCTTTTAACATGGATTTGGCATATGCTTCAGATCCCTCGCCACAGGATGCACGTTTATGCACCAGTCAACTACAGTCAACTATCCTTTATATGAGTGTAATAAATTATTTGACGAACATAGTAGAACAGCCTGTACTTTTGGTGGTGTGATGTCAAAGCTAGAAATGGGGAGAACAAAGCTAATTGAAGAAATTACCATAAATCAACACAAGGCCATGATCTCATTTGTTGACTACATGCTTGTATTTCTGTCAGTGAAATTTGATCATGCTACATTTTTCCTCATATGCTTTTGATTTCATAGCTCTGAACATGTTTGGTTTGTAGAGTAACTTTGGTTACAGTTGTTGGATTAGGAAACATATTATAATTCATTTTTTCCTCTGCTTTGTGCTGTACAGTACAATAATTAAAGGCTGTCTTTACTACATATTGTTCAGAGAAAGTATCTCAGTGTTTTCCAACTCATTGCAAAAAAAATTGCATTGGTTAACAACTTAAGTCTGTATTAACCACATACTCATGCCAATGGTAATCATATGAACAGAATACCAAAGATACCCATGTTCAAGTAACATGAATCCATTCACATGAATACTTCCACTTCCATAGCTCTTTATAATGGATCATGTTTATTTCCTCTTTTATAACCACAGCCTGCTGGCCTGTGTTTGTTTGCTCCTGCTGTTTTGTTGTCATGCTCTGCATCATGTAATTGTAAATAAAGGCGGTCTATAAAGAAGCTATTGTTTTCTTACAAGAACGGGTAGCTAGCTAAAACTTTTGGTAGTGCCCACAGGCCTGTAGCTTAGAGAAGCTGCTGTGCACTGTGGCTTTATGGAGGTGTTGAGGGATAAGAAGCTCTTACTTATCAAATCATGCTGATCGACAGTATCTGTAGCTTAACTGTAAATTGTTTGCATTGAGAATGGGCGGGGGGCAGCACTGTTAGCAGAGAGTCAACACTGTAGCTCTGGTTAGAGTTTGAGGTCTTCTCAAACTGTCTGAAGATATAAAATACATATGTTTTTTACACACACAATTTCCATATGCAGAGAAAAATATATGTTGTGGTGTAAAACTCAATGTTATGCTAAACATGCTCTCCCTGTAATTCCAACAGGGCTTCATAATGTTTGAATTTTTCATACATATTATCATACTTCTTATACTAGTTTTCCATCTTTTTGATTTTTATTCTTCTCTAGATGTTGTACTTTGTGCTTAAGAAAAGATATTTGACATTTGGAAAGTTTTACAAATATACTGTACATTAACTTTTAATCTTTGAGCATCATTACAACAGGCATAAATAATATTTCAGTACTCCTTTTGCTCATTAGATTTCCTTCCACATTAAAATGTCACAACAGCTTGTCTAAAATAGCAGTATTAAAGTCCACCCTGATGAATGGCTTGTGGTGAGCCAAAGCTCGTTGCATGCGGAGCTGTTGCTGTCACTGACTTGGTATCTGCCAGTAATCTACACACGCACACACACCGAATGAGCTGTGAGGCTGAGTTATGCCTTTCACCATGCCAACCTCTGCATACCCAGCTCTCACTGTTACCTTAATGAAACCTGTCATTTCTGAGCCACCAAATTATTCCTCCAGGCTTTAACACACATGCACATCCCCACAGGAAAATGGTACAGTTGACACCTACATTCCCAAAAATTAGCCCATTTTACACAGATTTCGCTTACATACCATACACTTGTGCACACAGACTATCTTGACTAATGTCATTCAGACAACACACATGTTCATGCTCAAACCATATATACCCTCACAGGGTATTTTCAGCTGTATGTAGCTGACAACAAATTGTATGTGAAGTTCTGTCTGTGTCATTCTTGCTGCTGCATTTCTTCACTTACTCTCTCTTCTTCACTTATGCTGTCCTTATTTAGTTATTGTACAATACAGTTGTTCTAACCTTATTATTGCCATATATGACAGGGGGACTAATGTTATGCCTTTGAGACGGTAAGTGTGGCTTTAATAACAACAGCATCACTGCTTCTGACGCTGACCACACTAACTTTTTCAGGCTTTTCCCAGCCTGGAGTGATGGGGATCAATGTGGAGGTGGGAGCTGCACCCCTCCAAGCAGAGAGGCCTCCAAGTATAGCGGAGCCCCAGCATCCCACACCCCCAGCAGGGTCAGATGCCTCTAAAGAGCACAGCCCTATGCTGCCTGAACCCCAGGCTCCTCGCAGCCCTCTAGATCTGTCAGCAGGTAAGACACATGTAGATTAACTGACATGCTTCAAACAAGTTTATCTAGTGAAATGAAAGCTGCTCTTCTTTAAAAATATCATATTTTGACTTTGTATAGCTATGCAGATCTACCAAATGCTACCAATGTACAGTTAGATATTGAGGCAGTTTGCTGGATCAAATGGATACTAGTAATGATACTGATACAATGCCACTGCTTTTGTCTTCCCTAATTATAAATATTGCTACAAAGTATTACCGTCACAAGAGACAATTATGTTACTGTATGTGTTAGGTAGTTTCTAAACATCCTGTCAGTGCTGAAATAGCTGAAATAATGAAAACTATTAAACTTTTAATACGTAAGATGAAAAAAAAGTGAAGTGAAAAAGTATACTGCATTACTCTTTCACTTCCTTCATATTGTAGGATGCAGAATGTGATCTAGTATCAGTGGTAACTTTACACATGAAAAATGGACATAAGGAGAGAAAAGTTAAATTTAGGCTAGTTTTAAGGGGCCCAAACTTGACTAACTACAGTACTTAGTGGTGCCTGTAGTGGCACTGACACAAATCCACCTATCTGGATAACTACACCAAATACCTTCAATTTGTGACTATTGAAAATGATGCAATGTTGCCTTGATTTGTGCTATCACATATTACATAGTTGTGGGTTTCTTAACTGATTATTTTCCACAGTCAGTTTTTGATTTTTTGACCACTAGCAGCCATTAAAATGAAATAATGACACAATTTTATAGCATTACATAAAATGCTTTCTTATATTACTTTACAATCATTGAATCATGGAGTGTTTACATAACTTTGTTCACCTGCTGCATTTTCACAACAATGTAAACTCAAACAGCCTTAATATAGTGCACAGCATCATATACATACATGTGCTACAGTGCCTGGCATGTTCCACAGAGTGGTGTAATATACAGATCAGCTGTCTGTCTGCTGTTCTACAGCTCTAGTGTGATTTGGTGTCATCCAGCAGAAGGTCAATGTACATCCAGTGGGTGTGCCAACATGCTGCGGCTGCTTGTCACTATATACTGTATGTGTGTGTTGATTATCTGTGAGTCTTTATGGATTGCTTTGTGTATTTGTCTCGCAAAGAGAAGCTGCCCGTGTGTCTCACTGTCCACTCTCTCTTCACGAGCCCCTCATTCGCCAGCCCTGTCCTCCCACAGGGCTCCTCTCCAGTTCAATGCACATCTGATCGTAAAGAGCATGAAGCTGTAGTTGTCACCATGCTGTGGCTTGTGTCACCTAGTAGAGCCACAAAAACATCCTGTGTGGTCAAGTAAAATGCATCACAGCAGCCACGCACTCATAGTTCACTGCTGTACAGCAGGTGGCAGAACCCTGTGTACCCTGTGCTGCGTTGACCAATCACATTCATGCAAACGTGTGTTACCTTTTAACGAGAACACTGTATTTTTGCTGTTTACCTCAAAATGGTCACAAACAAAGATGAAGGACTTGCCACTGTAAAAATCATGTCTGTGAGTATTAGAAACCACTGTGCCGTGTTTTGATGTCTAATAAGCTTTAAACACCCACTGTCTCACTTCAGCTGCACGAGCAGGATGTTGTCTCCCCAGTACATAAAGCAACACGCACTCACCAACACAAATTCTTGTGTTATATTAGTAAAAGGAAAAACTCTCTATGAGCACAGCCTTATTGTAGCTTGTTAACCCCTTACTGCCTCCTTAAAATTGATTGAATTCTGTTTGTTTGTATATTCACTGTATAATCTTTCTAGTTTGCAACACGTGGCGACTCAACAATGCAGCAACCACCAGCTCTTTTTGCCTATTACAAAGCACTAAATGCAGCTCCATGAAAACCTGAAGGGACTTGGGGACTAGAGTTTTGTTCCAACAATGTTCCAAAGTTATGACTCCTTACTGACTTAAATACACCTAGTAAACAGCGTTTTTACCTTATACATTGCCTGAATGCCTCATAATTTAACTGAGAATAACTTCCAAAACGAGCAACATCTAAACAGAAGCACGAAAAAAGTCCAGAATCAGATCATACTGGAATGAATCAGGGCAAACATGTAAGACGTGCGCCAGCACAAGGAAGGGAATATCATCCACTGATCTGCTAAAAATATTGTATTATTTTTGCACAGTAAATTGGGGCAGTTGCCATAGATTTTAGGACATGATCCAGGCAAGCCCAGTCACTAGTCCAGCATGCAGGAGAAATATTGGAGAAATAAGAAATGAAACAAGAACCTAAAAAAAGGCCCCCTTAAGCAACGTGCTTGGGTGTACACAGGAAAGATAATGGGATATGAAATAGTGAGTAGAGGACACTCAAAATCGTCTGGAAGTATGTGGGTGTGGATGCTTGAACATCCTATCCCATCAGATATACCAGCACTCAGCTTAGGTGATTAGGTTTATGTTGTTATTGCAGGTCAATGGATCCAACTTGGATCAACAGAGGATATTAATCAATTTACATGCTGCTGTTTTGTAATTTGTAATTATTCTATTTTTGAAATGACACAGTTGCCTATCTGTAGTATATATACATGGGAGTGGGATGGCTATTATTTGATGCTCCCTCTGTGTAATGAGATTGTGCAACACAGCATTTAAGTCCTTTTGATCCATTTGGTTTTCTTCTGCCTCTCCCAATTACTGCACATACAATACAGCGAACAGTTCTGTCATAGGTTGGTTAATATGAAATATGGCCCTCTTGAGAGCCACTGTGCTGTATGGGGCCTAACAGCTGCTCCACTTTCGCTGTTCTTCTTTATGCATGTGTATGTGTGTGTATAACTAGAAACTAGAAACAAACTGGGCCAAAGTAGAGGGCCAACCTCAACTCAGTGGGTGATTTGTCCTCTACTATACCTTTTATCTACCTCACATTTCTCTTCAACCGGACTACTGCCAGTGATTATATTTGTACTCCAGCCCTGAGCTTTATTATACAAAAACCAATAATGGCTGTTTTAGACTTTTAGTTACAGCAGAGTTGCCTTTAATTGACCTCCTTTCTACTGGACCATTAAGCAGTTTATTTGTGTATTCATACCGGCCTTCATTTTATGTGTACATGTTGGTCATTGCTTATGTATTACATTACCTCATTTGCTTCTGTACACAGAGTCATGACTCTCGATCTCTATGTTGATTTTAAACAGAGCTGCTCGATAGTTTCAACATAGTAGACCAAGAGGCTGCAGTGAGTCAGCCACCCAAAAGTGCCACTTCTCTAGATAATTTAATTCGTGCTTCTTAGCATTTGTAAGTGTGTATGTGTTTGATTTTCGTTCCTCTGAGAATTCATTCAGTCAGTCAATGTCAACACAGAAGGAATGTTAAGACTTTGTCACAGCTGGGGTGCATTTTCAAAAGGAGTTTAATTTTGTCCTTTTTTAAGGTGATCAAATAACACTTTTTCTTGTTTGCCTAAAGAGTAGATTAATGAAAATCAAAAAAGCACTCCTACAGTCCTGTGTAGGGATTAAGGCTGGGCCTATGTAAACAGCATGCATTTCTGGTCTTGGATTCAGTCCCCAAAAAATCTATGTCCAATCCTTTTATCATCTAATTGAATAAAAATAGCTATAATATAAGTATTTCAAAATCTTCCATTTTAAATATTCTTATACTTGTTTTTGTTATATAGTTTTATATTAAGGATGTTAGCCTATTTATTATTTTCTGTTTGAGTTAGACTAACGGAACCAGTTCATGTGCACATATCCATCTCCCCCATCTTTAAACTCTTCCCTCTTCACCCACAACAAGGTGCCTTAGGCGACTACTGGCCAGACCAGGCTGGCTGCCTATCAACAGACCTCCCTTTCACTCCCAGTGTCTCCACGATGATCAGTCGCCATGCCGGCAATCTTGCAGCCAGCCCTGAGGACCCACCTGACAGTTGGCCTAGCCGAGAGAGCACTGCCTATGCTGGAGGTGATGAAAGGGAGGGAGATGGATCGGACCGAAAACAGAAAAAGAAGAAGAAAAGGCGACAGAAAGATGAAGGATCTTATGAACACATTGAAAGCAGGGGTCACTCTGAGGTGCAAGTACAGGGAGAAAATGCTCCACAAGCAGAGGAGTTCTACAACAGGATTGGCCCAAGGCGGGATAAAGGAGATAGTGGCTGGGAAGAGCATCTTGGGAAGAGTGGTGGAAGGGGGAAGAGATCAAAGAGCAGGAAGAAGCTTCCAGAAGAATGGGGAGTGATGCCGGAACCATTTCTTCCTTTGTCTGCAACGACCTCTCAGGCCACAGAAGAGGTAATGATGTACACAGGGAGTTCAGACCAAGCAAACCTGGAGGCCTCATTCGCAGACATGGACACTAGCCAGAACCCCTGGAAAACAGAGGTCTACCCAGAAGATAGCCTGGTGCCTGTCTCTGTGTCACAGGACTTGCCTCTAACAGCTGTTTCCATCAGTCCACTGGTCCTGAACAGTGAGCTGAAAGCCACAGCAGCTCCATTCACTATGCCCTCCACCAACAATAATGCAACACTTGGCTCCTTCCCCATGGCTCCTTGCCCTAGTGATCCATTTGATCTCTTGATGGATACTAAAAATGTCAGCTTAGGCGACAGCAGCCAGGCCTTTTCTCCACCTTTTTCTCCAGAGAATGAAGCAATGTGTGGTGATATGGTTGACAGCGGGATATTTGACAATACCAGTACCCTCCAACAGTCTTGTGTGCAAAGCTTGTCTGAGGGAGACACCTTGGCTTTCAGCCCTGCCTCCCAGCCAAGCCCGACCTTTTTCCCAAAAGGTGAGGTGTCGGCCTCAGCTCCACCTCTTTCACCTTCCGATG
Organism: Sandelia bainsii; assembly: GCA_032362345.1. Lineage (NCBI taxonomy): Eukaryota > Metazoa > Chordata > Actinopteri > Anabantiformes > Anabantidae > Sandelia > Sandelia bainsii. The sequence continues at coordinate 29,495,805 of JAUMHL010000013.1, forward strand.
CTTCATGGCTGCTGAATGAGTCACATGTTAGCAGCAACACAGAGCTTTTTGACTTCAGTAACATGAGCACGCCAGGTCATCCTTTACCCTTAGGCTTGTCCTTTGATACACCAAGCCCAGCACCTCTCCGCTCCCCAAAAACCACAGCGCAGGAATTCCAACCCAAAGAGCACAAAGATGCCAAATCATCCCAGAAACAGTCCAAAAAGTCACGTTCTTCATCTTCTTCATCCCCTATAAAGAGTCCAACCTCCCCAGGAGCTAAGAAGTTCCCTCCACAGGCATCCCCAGTCATTAGCCCCTCTTCCCCTCCGTCAGGCACCCCTCTGGGAGTTCCAGGATCTGGTCTTAACCCTGCAGCTAAACCCTTCTTTCCCAGCTTTGCTGATCCCATGGAAGAAACTTCTTCAGCCCCTCCAGTTGCTCCCATCATTGAAGGTTGGTTGCAAACAACCCTGGACAAATGAGAAATTAAAGTAACTAAGAGAAAAAGACAAAAAATTTAGCCTCATGCATGATCTTTCCATTCAGCTTGAATAGTTTAGATATTTTAAACTGATTCCAAATATGCTTTCTGGGCAGAATTGATTGCTTGGGTGTGTTGTACTCATTTGGGGTCAAATGGAGGACAAGAGGCTTTTGTACTGTCTTTTGCATGGACACATTTGTCTAAAAACATGGCTTGGGCTTTTGGGCTTGTCCAGTTTGGTCTGTTTGTGAGTGATTAACATATGAGCTCAAGTATTGACCAACTGTGGCTGTGGATTGGCTTGACTTTAAGCTGTGAGTATCTTAATTCCCAGTGATACACTGCTGTGATGTTCTCAAAATTAACAGTGTAGCTGTCAACAGGTGTTCCACTACTAACCAATCACAGTCTTTCTCTTTAGTGACACCACTAGGCACCTTCACCATTATCAAAACCAATCTTTTCTTTTTCTCTTCTGTCCAGGTGTATGTGTTAACACTGTAAACATGCTCCATTTCCTTTGCATCCAGGGGTGAGGTGTCCCTCTGTCTTCTTTCTCCAATTAACTATTTTTGCCTCACTAGCTGCCTGTTTCTGTACATCTTTCCCTAGAAAAGAAATTGAAAGGTTAATGCTTTATTTGTGTCATGTTAACTCACCTGTGTTATGCATCAACAGCTCACATCCCGGTGTGTCTCCTGAAAATAAGTTTTGTATAATGTCAAATGGTAATTATTGTTTTTGTTTATTTTACTTTCCATGTTCTTTGATGATTGCTGCCTTGGCTGCTTCTCCACCATAGGTGAGTCCTAATTTGATTTCTATTGTAGCTTTGTTGTGTTTTGTCGTGCATCCTTACTAAGATTAGTTACTAGTGATTATTTCAGAATAATTGATGGAAAACAACTGAGTACTTCTTAGTGTTATATTCAGCAATAACGCGGCCGTTGCTAAGAACAGAAACAAGTTATTTGCCAGAGTGCATACAGGTTGTTGAGCTGTTGCTGTGAGGCATTCATTTTAGTTCACTCATAACCAGAACTTTGTTGTAAGCATAAATACTCTTTGTGGATGATAATGACCTTTTGGCTTTATCAGGCTTTGACTTCCAATATGCAGTAGAGGATGTTGCGTTGTGTTTACAACCCTTACTAAGGTCATGAGCTTTCGGTAGTGACTGAAAAAATGAAACACAAATGCAAGTATATGTAAATCCAAAGTAGTTTCCTACACAGTGTGACTGCCTTCAACCTTATCACTGAGTTCACAGTTTGTGGTTCACCTTTCATCAACAAAACAAGCTGGTTGAGGTGGTTCAGGCATATGATGCACACTAGACGCTTTTCCGGCAGTGCCCATTTAGGAGGAGTCCCATGGGCAAACCAGGTACATTCTGAGTTTGCCATGCTCAGAACAGGTATTGCATATTTGTTGGTCAAAGGATGACATGGGATTCGCCAGCAAGACTTGGAAGACTTGCTGGGGAGACCAACATCTGTGGTGCCTTGTCTATCTGTTTTAATTTACTGTCATTGTACCTTACCCCACCAAGTGGTGGAACATAGATGAAGGAAATTATGTATTATTACCTGATAACAGATCTGTGAAAATGTAATAAAGAACAAATCGAACAAATGCAGAATAGATTTGACACAATAAGAAGAGGTTTCAGCAGACTGGGGAATAATTTATGCCAGCTAGAGACGAGCAGTTAAAAATAGAACAGTTTCATCATTTAAATAAGATTCAAGAGGGAGTCAAAATCAGTTCCCTGTCGAACTCTTGGGTTATGTAAAAAATAGTGGAAGTGTTGTAGAAGAGTTACTTGTATAATATAATATAATGGATAAATGATGGTAAATAATAATGTTCACACTTGGCTTTTGTGGTTGAATGTGTGTGAGTCACCTGTACATATGTTCATTTGTGCTGACATAACCATACGTGTCTATTTAAGTGTATCTGAGTCACCTGTACATATGTTCATTTGTGCTGACATAACCATATGTGTCTATTTAAGTGTATTTAAGTGCATTTAATCATTTGTGCATGTGTGTGTCCGTGCTTGCAAGTGTGTGTTTGTGTGTATGTTTAAGTGCATATATGTCAGTCCTGAATTATCTTGTGTGCTGCTGTGATTTATGGAGATGCGGAGTTCCAGAGGTTTCATTTCCTTGTCTTTCCTTTCAAAACTTCCTGTCTCTGCCTCCCGTTGGAGGCTGTAATGAGGACTGAGCCAGCCTTCAGCTCACCACAGGAAGAGTAAATTCTTGAACCCAGCTATTAAGCAGCTTTGATCAATGGCCCCCATCCTTCCACAGGAACAGAAGGGCTTGCATTAGTATCTTTTGCCACTTCCAGTTCACTTTATTGCGAATGAAATGTGTGAAGAGGATACTGGATATGTTTTTTGGTTACATTTTCTCTACAATACACAAAGTGGTTATGTCTATGTGTTAAAGTCTATATGTCCACTGATGGGTGGCATGTGCAAATGCATACATGTGTGCATGTTGCAACAAAACATTGTAAGATACTTTTTGGTGCATGTACAGTATATGCGGTTGTGTATATGTATACATTAAAGAGAACTGCAAAGAGCATTGCAGAGTGGCAAACGCAGCTGGCTCTGTTTTGCCTTTGTGTAATTAGACCTTTTGTCACAGTCAAGGGGTGGGTCCTTGTCACCAAGAGTGGTAATTAAGAGTCTTGTAGAAAAGATAAGAAAGCATGTGGAGCACAGTAAATACCAAGAAAGGAGATTTTGGAGGGTTACAGATAGGGGATACAGTGTAGCAACAGAGAAAGAGGAAAAAATGCAGTTGTGTAGTTGGAAACAAAAAGGCTTTCAAATAATTTAGGGGAGACTTAGGGATATAAACAGGACAGGATTAAAGAACATTGTTTATGTTGTTCATGAGAAGCAGAAGAATAAAGAAGATAAGCTAAGGATAAAGATGACAGAGAGGTCTGATTATATAATAAAATGGAATGCTGAATTCAGGTTGGTTAAAATGGAGGGGGGGGCATCCAGGCCACATCACAGCAGCACCTGTTCCTCCACTAAAGCTACTCCAGCTCTCTTAGAGACAATTTACTACCACTGTGGTCCTGTCCCCCCACACAGAAGCACATGCAATACATACAGTAGCTGAGTCATCAAGCTATTTGAGGACAAACACAAATCCTCAAAAGACAGGCAGGCAGGCATGAATATACTGTATCAGCGCTCTATTTTTTACCACATAGTGCTTTTTGTTGTTGGTTAGGGCACTTTCATTGGGGACACAGGTTGTTAGATGGTATCCCAGAAGGGATGTTTGCACAGTTAGGCCCCATCTCTGAACCAGCTAATGAACTAATGTCTTCTGACAGCTTATGGGGGAAGTGTTGGATTTCACCTTGTTGACTCTACTGTAAGAGCCAGCAGCAAACTGTGGGACAAGAGTGTGAGTCACTCTGTTTTGTTTTGTTTTGTTTTTCTCCAAAAGATGTACCAGACTTCAGCAACAGATTTGCAGCCCATACACAGATGGCCTGAAGCCAGCTGTGGAGCCTGTTCCTTAGATTTAACAAATTTGGATATTGACATTTTAAAAAGGCACTCGTTTCAACTCAGTCAGTAGAAACTTTTGACTTTTGAATTTATCTCCTGCATTGTAAATATGTAGTACACATCATCTATCTGTGTTGCTTTAGTGGTTTTGACAACTGGTGCTGAAGCTCCATGGGGAGAGTGAACATTTATGTCTGTCATTACATACAGTTGATCAATATTCATTTTCTGTTACACTCTGTTTGTAGTATTATTATTGTCTCTTGCCTTCCTTTCCCATTTATCAGAGGTTTAATTATTTCAAAGTTTTCAGAAATGTTAGAATTCAAAAGCTTGCTTGGACGGTTGATCTGTATAGAATAAGTCCATAAAGTCAGTCTCTTTTATAATCTTCTAAAACTTTTCTCGTGTTAAAAGGAGTCGAGCTGATTTCCAATCTACTTTATGTTCTGAGCTTTGCTTAGGCAGCAGGTGAACTAACAAGTAGGACTGTGCTGTACAGCATGTTTTCAGTGTCCTGCCAAGGTTGGTTCAAAATGTCAGGTTTGCAAAAAATGCAAAAAAACTTTTTCTTTTTTTTTCCAAAATGACTGTCCTATTCTTTAAAATGTATTTAGTGTGGTGAGTGTAATAGCTTGGTTCTATGTATGTGGACTTAGTAGATTCAGTGTGTCAGCACAGACATATTCAACCTCATAAATGGTTTTAACCTGTTGTTGTTTGTGTGTGTGTGTGTGTGTGTGTGAGAGAGAGAGAGAGAGAGAGAGTCAAATAGTCTGTTTAGCAGATTCAGCTCTTGCTAAATAGGAAAAAAAAATTCAGTAAATAGATGCTTAGAGGAAGGCATCTGACAACAGAAGAAGGCGATCCATTACCCAGACAGGCTGACTTCAGACAGACTGAGAGAGTATAAAAACAGAACAATGTGAAATGGACAGATTTGGGGAAGAGGAGTATCCAGAAAAACACGATAGAGGCAGAGGTTTGAAAGGGATTGACAGGCAAGCAGAGAGATAAACGGGAGGGTTTAGGCAGAAGCAGATTTATGGATGCAGAGACATACAGAGAGGCAGTCAGGCACAGAAACTGATGGAGACTGAGCCCTTACGTGAAGTCATGTGTTCCCAGAGACTTACTGCCACGCACTGTAACACTGACACAAGACATACATACATTAAATATACCATGTTATGCCAGCATGGAATCACAGGGTATGAGTTTTAATTATGATATAGGAGCACTGAGGGAAAATCAAGCATATCAAGCATTTTTACAGAAACAGAGCTCGTTATTTACATGTTTGCTTAGGTGTTAGTAGAAACAGAACTTCATATTTGCAACAAGACCTTTTCACATTCCAGAAGATAGCACCGAGTGGTACACAGCTGAGCGACAATGACCCCTCAAATCATTTGGAAGAATGGTTCTGAGGATCTTTGAGATCCAGCTGGAGAGTTCATGATGGACCAGCATCTTGCTGAAAATAGCGTTTTCTTTTACTTGTCATCCATCTGTTGAAAGTTAAAATGAAGCAATTCACAAAATCCTAATTTGTAACTCTAGTAATTCACTTCCTTAATCTGATTTTCTCACTGTGAAACTGTCACACAGAGCTTTGTTTATAATGAAGCAGTTGATGGAGGTTTCAGAGTCTACAGCTGTCTATATGAAATGTCAAAGAAAAGGTCAAACTGTTATTTTCAAGTTCTTGGTGGAAGACGGAGACATGAAGTGCTTTTGGGGGAGGGACAAGGGGAAGAAAAAGATCAGGGAGGAGGGGTTGCCATGGAGACTATGGATAAGTTATTGTTGCTGTAGGAACAGCAACAGATGCTGGAGTTAATGAGTCGCTACATTGGCAACACACCTGCTGGTGGTACAGTTTAACATATACATGTTTAGAGTGCCATTATTTTATATATTTGTATTAGTTCTAATTGTTGCTACTGTTTCACTTTAGATAGCAATGAATCATAAATATTGCATTTAGCTGGATAAATAGCCGTTATTTTCAGTCACTTCCAGTTGGTAGTGACCTACCTGGTTCTCACCTGTTTGTAGGATGTCCACTCTTCCTGAAGATGGGATTTTTGTGTGGTCCATGGAAGACCATAAACCATGTCTGTAAATACAGTCTGTAAAATATGGAGTCATTCTAAACTAGCAGTCAGATAATGACATAGATGGAGAGAGGTGGAGGGAGATATCAAGCTGCACACATTCTTTATTGAGCTATGCAATTGCAAATTCCTGGCACATGTGTGTCAAATTATATTGAAAAGATTCAGGAGCCTTTTACCGTTGACATTTTCTTACAGAAATTGAATGCTGTGTTTTAAGAGGAGGAAGAAGAGAGGGATGTTGTATAAATTGAGCAGAGACTGAGCTGTCAAGTGAGAATAATCTTTCTGCAGCGTGGAGAAGAGCGAGCAGGATGGAGCTAAAGTGCCTGGTGCTGCGTTTTTGTTTTTTTGTTTTTTGCAACCTGTGACTGCCTGATGAGTGTGTGGCTGTGACACAGGTTGACTAATCCAGACTGAGAATGGAATTGAAATGCCAACTGAGGCTTAATAGAGACCCGACTTTGCTACGATAGCAGGGAACTGACTTTGTCCGCTAACACCAAACTGCAGCAACTGAAGTCTAGTAATAACATGATCCCAACCTGTGATACAAATCCCCATTCATTCTCCTATATTTTGTTTGAATTGGAATCTTAGCCTCAAAATTTGGCATATAAAGGTATAAAATTCTCTCTATCTATGGCAATAGAGGAAAATCCTAATTCATACGGTATAACCTGTGAAAAGGAACTCAATGTAGTAGCTGTTTTTCACCATACTTGCAGTAGCTCTGTACAGATGGCCATGGGTTGGTTAGCATTTAGCACAAAGCACTACTGTGTTTAAGTTTAGACTCACAGAATTACTTGCATGGCTGCAGACGTGTAGTGTTGTTAACGAAATAAATAGCAGTTAAAGCAACGTTACTTCCTGATCTTAAGATTAAGATATCTTTTTATAACTAGATACCATTTAAATTCTTTTTATTCTTCCAATATTTTATGTCCGTATTTCTAATTTTCTATGACTTTTTATATATAGATTAATTTAATCTCACTCAGAATGAACCCCTGCCCATTAGCATTTAGTCTTAGTAGCTTGGCTTATTACTCTGTGCCGTCCATCGTGAGAGATAATATGTTGCTGGATGTGTTTACAGGTGAATATAACAGCTATTTGATGATCGTGGTAGCAGATTTGTGTTTTTCTGTCGGTGCCAGAGACATCGGAGACATGTGTGGAGTAGATCAGATTACCCTAAATTAGCCAAGGGTGCCAGATTCATTTATTATGAATGATGAACTTAGATCAGGCAGCTGCAGCTGCTTCTGAGATACAGACTGAGGGAATTGTAAAGCCGCTGGTTATTATGTCATTAATTATTAAAAATAAATGAGCCACTATCTCATCTCTCTGTTATGTATTGTTAAAGCAGATGTGGTCTTTTTTATCATAAGATGGATAAATGGAGGGGATGGGTAGATGAAGTACAGACATTAGGTGAAAGGACTTGTAAGTAAATTCCACAGCAGTTTTATTTCATATTACTTGTGTTCTCACATTCACAACAACTGCTGTCTCCCAAATGTAATTGTAGTCTGTCCAACAGTTGCTGAAATTATTCACTAAAAGCCCAAAATGTCAGCCTGCTGAGACATTTGTAGAAAGTCAGGGGATCACTGAACATCAAACTGGTTTCTAAAAACTGCTTTCTTAGATGATGCGTGTTATTAATTCAAAGACACCAAAGACTAAAGTGAAGTCTTTGACCTGTGGCAGGGGGCACAGGACATTAGCATGGAATAGCTTCCCTTGGGTTTGTAGCATAATAATAATCCTCACCCACCTCACACACACACACGTACACAAACTGTTTTCTCTGCCTTCAAATACCCCCCCTCCCATCAGTGCTTGATTCTTCAGACAATTCCCCCACCACCACCACCAAACATCCCCCTGAACCGTTTCCCCCCAGCCTCCCACATGGCTGGAGCCAGCACACCGATGTGGAACCAGTTACTATAGCAACAGGAGGCAGTTGCTTTGGCGACTAATGGGGAGAGGGGCTACTAAGCGAACAATGGATGTTTAGCAAGGATGGGGAGCAAAGGAGATGAGATTGTGCTAAAAATAGATGTTGATAAGGAATCTCTGTCTCCTTCCATCACACACACATTTGTGATCATTTCTTCTTTCTATCCCTGCATTTTAGAGGTGAATTAGCTTACAGAAAAAGCCCCGTCTGTGTTCAGAGTACAGCAAAGGAATTCTTTTTTTTAGATTACTTTAGATGTGTTGCAGCTTACAAATCACCTGTATGGGATTTCATAGCACAAGTTTCTCAAGGGAATGAATTATGAGTTATTCCAGTAGTAAGGTGCAAAGCACCATAGTAATGCAGAAAGAGGAAAATGTCTGCATGTTGTAGTGTGAAAAATCCAGCTGTTTCCTGTCAGTTATGTCTGAATTAGTGATGTCATTTAAAGGTAGGTCTTTTAATGGCCACGGCTTTTGCTCCTAGTGGCCTGTGTGGGTTATTAGGCACAATGCTTCTGTCACCCTATGGGATTATATAACACTTTGTATGTGTGTATGTTTGTGTCTTTGCCAGCCAACCTGCCAGACACGATGAGGTCATCTCTTCAGTGGACTTGTGTGGTTGTTTGTGTGTGGATGTGTGCATGCCTGTGTGCGTATAAACGTGTGTCTGTTTGTCTCCATGGGACTCTGGTGTCAGTTTTGTTCTTCAACAGGAAACCAGACAGGGAGAGAAGTTGGGAAAAACCATGACAGATGTGACACACAGGCATCGACATTACACTGGCCTCGAGCATGTCTGCCCACCTGCCTGTCCACGTCTCCCCTGTATGTCTGTGCAGGTGTGATGTGAAAAAAATGACAGACACGGTGACTATGATGCGCTGATGGGAGAAACAGTGATTGAGATGTCGGGGACATACTTTCCAACTGTGGCGACAGGCTGCCTTTTAATGATGTCCAAACATGTAGGCGTCATCTGGAGCAGTTTGACGTGGATTGATAGGTGGAATGAGGGAAGGGAGTAAGCTCCTGTGAATCCATTTACCACATAATATGCCTGTTTGGGTCTATACAATTGACCATCAATACATATTTTCTTGAATTATTGCAATTTTTTGAATAGATTTAGATTAGATGACAGGGCACCTCACAAAAAAGCAATTAGTCCTTTTTTATTATTGTTGCAAAAATAACTGTGGTTCCAAGCCCTTCATCTGCACCTCAGCATTTTAATTTAGAACTGTAATAATCACATACATCAGAAATGTGTATATACTTTACTGAGAATTTAAATGTTTATGTTTTTCAAAATGTCAGACAACCTGGACAATCTAGCATTATCCATAATATCAAGAAACACTGAATTAATGTTCCCTTTTTTTGCCAGCTCACGTGATTGAATTAAGAATGTGTAAGCGCTACTTTGTGGCAAAATTTCATCCTTTTCATCCATCAGCAAACTTTTAAAGATAACCTGGTCAAAGCCATGGCTTGGCAAAAGCACAGTAGCCCAGAACATAGTGTGTTTTACTCGAGTGCAGACCCTTTAACTGCACTCTGCTGCCTGATTGTTACTGACACACCTCCTGCTGTGCATCTCCTCACACTTCCTTGAAGTCAAGCTCATGTAGGGTCACCAAAATACCAAACCTGCGTGTACCTTGATGGAAATGCCACTTCCCTGAAGCGAAAGCCTGCCGTTCACTGTGGGCTGTCCCAGCAACAACAACAGAGCACTTTTTGTAATACATGACGTTTTGCACTTGTGAACAACATAGATCAGATGGAAAAGTTTCAGAAGCTTAAAAAAACCTTTTTTTGTTTTGTTTTGAGGCTGTGTAAATGCCTTATGATGCCTTTTCAGCCTGCACTGGCTGGATTGTAATATTTTTGTATTGGATGCAACAGATTTCTTGTATCTTGTAAGTTGTCTGCAGTTGCTTACACAGTAATAATGACCAGAATCCAATTTACAAATACACAATTTTGCCTATAAAGATGTCAGGTTTTTTTAAGATTGATCCACAGAGATGTCTACACAAGTAGTAAACACTTCTTAAGCTAAAGATGGATTCTTTCGAATGTTAAAATGTGACCTACACAGAGTTGTTCAGGGATGCCACTAGCAGGATTTCTAAACAGGTGCATTATTTGTAGATGCAAGATATTTGTTTTAACTTGATTTGCATGTGCAAGTGTAACATAGTCACATTAGTCTGTCTCTTTTTAAAGAAAAGTGTCAATTTACTTCAGGTCCACGTTAGGTTTATTGCTATAGATCGAGGCAATACTTTGTAGTGATAGTGGTTGAACGGAGTGGGCCTGTCTCATTCCTTATTGTTACCTGATTTCCTTAATCTGAAAAAATACAATGCCGCTATCGTCTGGGTCATGCTGCCAAGTACCTGGTCTATACTTGGGTGAGCACAGCATTCAGGAATGTTTGCACTAGGGGTGCACTAAGAACAAAGACGTAATTTTGTGATGTAACTGGTAGTTACAAGTACAGATAACAGCTGGACTACTGAATGAGCTGTGACATTCAGATGAAACCTCAAACGGTGTTGTTTGTACTGGGCCCCTACAGATTTATAAATACATGGCTTGAGACTCACTATCGGGTCCAGTGATAGGTCAGAACATCATTTAATAAGTATGCTGGGCTTCCATAGGAATGCTTACCTTTTTGAACATTTAACTGGAGTGAATAGGGCAGCTGTCAACTAGGGAAAACCAAAATGAAAGTCTAAAAGAGAAAGGAACAGAACCCAGTTGGGTCAACATGGACAGGCAACTCTTGATGGTAACAGCCTGGTGTTTGAAGTTGTACCAATCAAGCTACAAGTAAGCCAAAGAGCATTCCCCAGGAGTCAGCAAGATTTATTAATTTAACTGACAAGCAAGGAGGGCACTTCATTAGAGACCAAAGTGTCCACCATTGTAGCTGAGAGAAAGTGAAACTCCATGCAGGTATAGTATGGACTATGTGGGTTTGGTCTAAGCATCACTTCCTATTTGGAGCAAAGTAACAACAACTGACGGGAGGGGAACTGGTTGTAGAGGAGATTCAGAGGCTGCATTTGTGCAAGAACAGTCTCAGGCAAAGCAGGGCCAGTAGATGAGGTGGGTAAAATGTAAAACGAAGAAATGGAGAGGGGTGTGGAAAGTGGAAACAGGTAAGAATAGATTTACGTTAGGGCCTTATTATTCCTATGCTTATTACCCACAGGAATGTTCACTGAACATTTGCCACATTTAACTGTGTATTTATAACAGAATTGTTAGAGCAAAAAGCAAGATGAACCACTGTACCCCTTAGCCATGTGTGTTTTATTTTTCTGTCTTGTAATGATGGCAAGAGGCGACGTGTACCCACACAAAATTTCCTCTGCCCTCATTCCAGTGCAACTTTTTTTGTTTACCCTTACTGTCTCTGTCCTTGACACTGTCCTTATCACAATTTCTTTCAATTTCCTTTAAATATTTCATCCTAGAGGCATCTAATAAAGGCATCTTAGCCTTTATTTGACAATTAGCAGTGAAAAGGTAGAGAGGAGACACATGGGGAGAGTGTGTGACAGGCAATATAGGTCCCGAGCCAGACTCAAACCACGGATGTTGCAATTATGTGGCATACTCATCCTTAATGTCTGTTTCTGTTTCATTCCTCATCTGGTCGTTCTGATTATTCTTTATTTTTGTACTTTTCTCCTACCTATGGTGCCTTGATGCCATTCCTACTTCCACAATGATTACTCACACCCACCCCCATCCTTTCATCCCCCTATCTGCTCTCATCTGTCTCTATCCTCTTCACCCTCAGTCTCGCCAGCCCTCACTGTGTCCCTGTTTGCCCGTCTGCCTGTTATAAATCATTGTGTTCTGCCAACATTCAGCCTTCAGTCCAAACCGACACAGGAACGCTTGTAACCTCTGGCTGTTTTGACTGGCACTGGACACACACACACATGAACAAAGCTCAACTTAGGATAAGCCCATCTCTCTCCTTTTTGACCACCCCCACTTTTCCATCACATAGTGACCATTTTACTTACTTGAATTAATATCTTCCAAGGTAGACATAGCATGTCTGTTAATAGCTTGTCTGGCATGAACAAATAAAAGCTGTGAGCTTATAAAACCTGGGCAATCATTGAAAGTACCTGTAAAATAATGGCTCACAACAGTGCCATATCATACTCCTCGCTTTATTGCTATCAGTTTCTCTAACGGAAACAGAAATGTTCCTTCTATCTCATACTTACAATGATCTTGCAGATAATGTGATGTGCCATCACAGTTCATCTATACTCACAGGTCTCTTCACACCCTCAACTTTGCCAGACACAAATCAGTGTGTGTGAAAGCAATGTGCATATATTTTTCAACTTTTTGTGCTGATTATTATATTTCCTTTTTATTGCTTTTATTTCAAATTGTTAATGTACTTTATTGAAGCAGTCAGTTTTCACTTATTGTTTTCTGAGCTGCTAGTTTCATTAAATTACATCGGTAATCATAGTTTTAGTTTGATCAGGAGGACAGAATGAGTTGGAATAGAGCTTAAGTTGGTTCTGCACAGGACGCCAAGCTGAGTTCCAGTTATATGCTTAAAGGACTGACTTAGTCCATTTGTCTGAGTTGGCCTGAATCGTGTAAGTGACTCTATTTATGCATGTATAAGCATTTCTGTCTATGTCTGCATTGTGTATCTGACTGTATTTGTGCATGCATAAGCATGTCTGTCTTCGTCTGAATTGTGTATGTGACTGTATTTGTGCACACGTTGTCATGTCTGTCCTTCTAGAATGTTTCTTACATGGTGTCTTGGTATTGTACATATTGTAATGTGTGAGAACATGTGGATTTCTATGCATTCTCATAACGTTGATGTTTGATGATCTAAGCAGTTAGAATTGAAATGCTGGGAGATGGACTTATCATCTCACACATACATATTATGCTTAGGTAAGGTACCTTCCTGCTAAGAGACATGAACGACACATTCTCACACTTTTACTCATACCTTTGGTCATTGCATTATTTCTTTACACTTCACTGCTTTTGCAGTTTACAGGAGAGGTTCTGTATTGTTTGTAACTAGGTTGTACAAAGCACTCTCAGAGAGAAAATAGACAAGACCCAGGGCTATAAGGTGTGTTTTATTTTTTACAATAAATCCAGCATTGCATAAAACAAAGGTAAGGAGCTAATACAATCTAGAGAAGGGGTGTTTGCAGCGTAACAGGTCAGATTAAGATAAATGTCAAACATTTATTGTGTCGCTCTAAATGGCTGATGCAGAGAGTGTGTGTGCACATGCGTGCATGTAATGTATAAAATGTGGTCTTGAAAGGTCTTAAGTTCAAATCCACTCTCTAGCTGAAACACCTGCCTCAGGCGTCACTCAATCCTACCTAGGGGGAAGACAGAGCAGTGTATGTGTGTGTGTGTGTGTTTACCATGCGACAGAATTAGAGAAATGATGGGGTCGATGGGAGAAAGACGTGTAGTGAAAGAGAAAACTACAGGAGGGGGCTTACTCACTCCACCACAGTGGGTGGGATCTGGGAACTGGCAGCAGCCAATTGGCAGCCCCAGCTTGGTCACATGACGACTGTGCTAATCAGAGAGAGAGACAGAAAGAAGGAGGGAACAAGGGAGAGAGCTGCACATCCAGTGCACCCTCAGTGTGTATTTCAGTTCAGAACAGAGACACACCGCAAGAGAATCCACAGACACCCAGAGCTCATCTGAGTGACTGAACAAAAGGGAACAACAGCGCAAGAAAACAAAGAGGGGGGGAAAAGAAAGAGAAGTGGTGAGATCACCTTTAGGCACCTGAGACTGAGACAAAGACAGACTGTGAAACAAAGAAAGGGGGAGAAAGAGAAAGGAGAGACAGCATGTCTTCTCTCTCCGATCAGCAGGCGGGCTCTCCTTTCTCAGAGTACAGTGAGCTGTGTAAGGTGCCTTCCCTGTCATCCACAGTGCCAGCTCAGAGCTGGGATTGGCAGCATCCCTCGGGTATGGGCACCCCGAGGGGCCTGGTAGTAGGTGATGGACCTCTGGCACAAACTGGACTCACAGATGAAGACAAACTGTGCTTCTTTGAGCAGCCAGGCAGGGGCAGCATGGATGCAGAGCTGAAGGTGCCAGGTAGAGTTGGGGGCATGTCAGGAAGCACCTCTCTGGGTAATGCCTCACTGGGCAGTGCAGGGGAGAGCCCAGACAGCCCACTCTCATCCTCCACGTCCCCAGCTTCTCCAGGAAAATTACCCTCTGCTCTTGGATGTGGTGGCACCAGCAGAGGCTCCTTGCCTCCAGTTCCTGGGTCCCCAGCCAGGTGTATGGAGCTGTCCTCACCTACGAGCACAATGCCTCCATACTCAATGGGAGCCTCACTGATGGAGGCATCTCCAGTAGATGGTGACTCTCTGTCTGATTCATGGAACAACTCCAATTTTACTGAGTCCAGCCCAAAGGTTGCTATGCCCCAGGTGTCCTCTAACTACTGTGTTATAGGAGTTGTCAAGGACAGCCTCTTGGAGAGGGATGATGAGGTTGTGGCTGGAGCAGAGGCAGCCGTAGGGACCCGGCAGTTATCTGATGGCTCTTCCAGAGACAACAGTGAGGAGGAAGAAGAAGAAGAGGACGAGGAGCTGGAGCCCTGTTTCATGGGGCGTGCTCAACAGCAGAGGAAGGCTATGCGGCGAGCAATGTCTGAATGTTCCCACCTGTCGGTACCCACCAGTCTAGAGTTGCCTGATAAATACCCAGGTGGAGATGGGGCAGGTCTAGACCAGCTGGCTTCACCCATGGGTGGTCCACGTCGTTCACCGCACTCTATGAAGCGCTCACTGACTGTTGCAGAAGATCAGCCCTTGACACCTCCGCCCACCCTTTCAGCAGCAGGCACCACACACATCGACTTGCGGCAAGCTCCCACTGAACCACACCTCTGCCTGTCCTCTTTCCCACCACTGAGGGACGGCAACGCCGGCCTCCCTCTGTCATCACTAGACTCTCCCATGGAGGGCTTCAGGTCAGAGAAGGAGCCTGGTGGCATTGTGCTTCCAGTGCCCCTAAGCCCCAAGGGGTTCAGTAGCATGAATACCAGCTCTGCTGTGACTGTAGGCTTCGACACTAAAGGGGAAACTGGTACCAAATGTGACGTGGTTAAAGATACAGAGTTTGACAGCAATGAAGCCTATATAAAACTCAACACTGGCATCAAATCAACAGTGGCAGGGGACACTGATGGTGACCTTGCCACTGGTGGCTATACCAACCCTGGCTCGAATTCCACTACTAACCCCTTCATCACAGCAGATGGTAGGTGGAGGTCGTGTTTGCAGTCTCCCTTTTGTTTGCCAATCGTCAGTTGTGTGCCAGACTTGTCAGTATGGGGCAATTGATTGTGTAGGTTGCTCTTACCCACTGTTCTGTTTGCAGTATGCTAGCACCTTGTCAACATTTGAAAGCAATTGTTACAATTGTTAAAAGTCTTACGAACATTAATATCTAATATGCAGCATATTTACAACATTTAAAATATAGTGTCTTGCTTTTGTGGGTACAGACCACTAACAAAAGAGCATTGGGTCTTAAAAGGGTAGTGGACACAGCATGGAAGCAGACAAACAGGCTGGCAAAATGAACAAGATGATGTCTTGGATGAGTGTTTTCGGTTTGGAGTGGTTTTGCAGTCTGGTGCTGTCTACAGTCAAGCACATGCACAAGGGAAGTCTCGATACCAATAATATGAAGCATTCATAATTCAGACAGCATCTCAGTACAAAAGCTGATCATCGTATGGCAATAGACAGGATAGATGTGTGAAGATGAATGTTTTGGTCAGTTGATGAAGGTAGTGATTCATTGTTCAAACATTTTATTTACTGACTTCAGTCAGTTTCCAGACAGATTTATTTTTCTGGTCTAGACATGCAAATAGCTGTAGAGGCAGACTGAAGGGAGGAGTGTCAGATGGGGAGGCAGAGTGAAAGAGGAAGAACGAATAGCTGAAAGTCAACAGCAACAGAGCAGCCTCCCCACAGGCTACTTGACATTCCATTTTGGTAGTATGTCTCATTAGTCATCCACAGAGAGCTAAATTTAGATAGCATGTATGTACAGAATTGTTTAATAGTGTTTGAGAATTTGCACAAAATTCATATTGTCCTAGTTTTTTCATCTACAGTATGCACACCGGTGGCTGTCTTGTGCGTGAGAATGTGATGCAGCACCAGCATTTCATAATTATGAGTACCGCTGCTGAATTTTCACATATAGTTAATCAATATTCACAATGAATCAACAACTGCACCCACCAACACACATGCACAGTGATGTCCAAATGTTCACTATTGCTAAAAGTCAAATGCTTATAATAAATTAATAATTTATTTCATAATTATACTGTTGTGCAGCCTATGCCATATCGCCTGCACATTCACACTGATTAATGTTTAGGCATCTCATTAAACAAATAACACAAATAAAAATAATAACATTTGTGACATATGATTATTATGTGAGTACCATGTTAACACCCAGATGACTCAAAAAAAAGATTTGTTCCTACAACATTTGTGCCTATTAATGCAAGCAAAACATAAATCAATGTGTGCTTCCATTACCCATCCATTTATCTATGAGTCACCACTTATGAGTCACCACTTCATTAATGAGGAGCTGAGACTCAGGCTTGAAATATACGAAAACATAATACTTAATAGTATTTAAATTCTCAAAAACATGCACAGTGTAATCAAAATGACTTTATTCATAACCTCAAGAGTGCCAGCTTCAGAGAAGTGCAAACTGGTGCAGTTATGTCCTGTCCACTTATCCAGCAAGAAGGACAGGAGAGAGGTGCAATAGTAGGTCAGGTTAGAGGAAACATTGAAATACTACTGATATTGCAGCTTTGTCAAAAGCTCCCAGGAAATAAACATAAACAACAAGGCGAACAGAATAATACAGGTCCAGAAATTAACCCTTGTGGATGCACATATGCACAGTTGTGTAGATGCTCTGTCTGAAATTTACATACAGGGTCAGGACAACACAACTCATTATAGCCGAGAAAGGCTCTGTATTATCCCATTCTTTTTTTCTTTTTCTTTTTTTTACAGTTCAGGCTCATTCTAGGTGTTCCTTCTATCTTCCTGTTAATCTGAAAGCTTGTTAGATTCTTGGTGAAGACAGATGGAGCCAAGATGGCTGGAAGCATGTCAAATGATCATGAGCCAGGACAGGGTCACTGAGTGGGAAGTGCAGTCCAGTATGGTGATGCTTTCTACAATGACTTTCTATGTGTCTGTCTCGTGCTTTTTCTCTCTTTTAGTCTGTTCTCTTTTCATCTGTCTGTTTTTCTCTTTCTTTTCCACTTGACCCATAAAGCTTTGGTTGCTTCCACCACCTGCCACATAGTCGAACCAGGCATGAGTACAGAGAGAGCATGAAGAACAATGGGAAGAAAAAGAACAGAAAGGAAAGGAGTGTAATAAAGTACTGCACAAAGCAACGAGCCAGTGTTCAGCCCATCAGCTCACATTTCAACATACACCTTGAGTCAGCGTGTCGATCTACTGTCAAGACAAATTATTTGTCTCCTGGCTTTTTCCTGGTTTCACTGAGATTTTCAGCTGCTTTCACTTTTAGAATCAAGCACATATGTGTCAAATAATTTTCCGTTGTACTAAGTGAATTAAATGTTCTCCCAGCAGCAGCCCTGTGTTCACTTGTAGTAAATGGCTTTTGGACATGGCCACGTGTTTGCTTTTTGCTAATTGTTGTCACAGCACTGACATGCAACATGGTCTACAAATGAATTAGTGCACTTGTTAGTTTGTCTGTTTGTGTTTGTTTTTTTGTGTAAATGTGTTTGTGAGTATCTACCAGTATATTTAGGTACTTTCTTGTATTTCTGTGTGTATGTGTGCAGATATGCACAAATACTGATTCAAAATTAATCTAATTTTGAGTTTTTCTTTAGTTGCTAAAGTAAAAGACTCTTGTCTGTCTTGTCATGGTTACAGTGCCAAGATGCATTGCAAGTAGTTAAAGCAGATTTAATTTTCAAGGTGCAGATTTTCCACAATGTTGTGTATATGATGCAGTATCGAATTTTAGACTAACGACCTGGCTCATTTGGAAACCACAGCTAATTCACCTGACTCAAAAACAACATTACAGTGTTATACAAAATTTGCACATTCACATATACAGTATATCCCAAATGTAGACAGCCAAAAGACATATCAATAATAACTCATTAAGATCTATATTTCTTCTATAACATACAATGTTCTTTTAACATGGTTCTCTGTAAGACGGACACACTCTCTGTCCTGCCATTTAAATAAAAACTCACTGGCCACTTTATTAGGCACACCTGTACAATGTAATGGAGTTCAATACAGCAGTCTGTGCATTTGGCCTGGCCAAAACATTAGAAACACATAATATAATGTACTCAGTAATAAACAGAGAGTAAAATGATCACCTTTCTGACAGTTTCAATAAAAACTATAAAACAAAAACTATAGAAAAAACAAAAACCTATGTACAAATATTATTACATTTCATAAAATACTAAATATAAGCATAAGTGTCTTCACCCACCGCTTATATCTCAAGTGATGGCCCTTCAGAGGATTCTAACCTATCCTCAAAATGATAATATACAGTATAGTACATATAGGCAATAAATATGGTAAATAAAGGGAGTTGAAACCAAGTAAAAACAGTGTTCCAATGGTCCAACAACTTTGCTACTGACTCCTTTAACAGTATCATACCAGAGCTGACAGTGAGGCACTAATACTACGAAGACAGCCAGAAGGTCTCACACTTCAGATAGGACAATACATCATGAGGTCCTCTCTGTTCCCACTTCACAACCACTTTAAAGTGTCCATTGTGTTTTATGTGCTTCCACATGCACATGGGGGGGATTTTACATAGGGTGGTAAGGCGTTGACATGAGGTTTTGGCAGCTTGGCCGATAAGTGAATGACTTCCTGTATCATGTAACTTTTTATTTTATTTATTTAATTTAAAAGAAATTGAACCAGCTCCAGTTGAGGTTAGCAACCCCTTTTTCAATGGAGACCTGACCAAAATAGCTGCTTAAAGTTTTAAACAGTACAATCCAACTTACACATACACATACAATACTGAAACCAGTCAACAATGTCAAAGGTTTTAATGAGCTCCGAATAAAAGATGTTACACAAGCTTTTAAATGTTGGGGATGGGGTGGGGGGGTATGGGGGTTAATAAGTTATTTATTGTTAGCTTATGGACATATTTAACAATTTATTGTTCAATTACACCTTTAGGAACTGAACATTTGGTGTTGAGCTGGTTTATCTTGTGGAAGATAAAGATACTGAAATTTTTTAAGGCTTTTCAGGCTCTCACTTAAGTAGTCATAAAAACCATACCATACACTACATACACAGTGCAGTGTCATGCAAAAAATCTGAAGAGACCAGTGTGAATTTTCCAATAAATAAGCACATAAATTAACACATTCTTCAGTATGCATATGTGCAGGATGTCATGCAAATGAATACACTTGAATTATTCCTTTAAAATGTCAGAAATACACTCTTAAACCCACTTTTCTGAAATGATGAAATAGCTTAAAGAGCTAGTTTAATGGGAGTTTAGAGATGGCATATTTTACCATATTAATAAGTCAAGAATAAAAAAGTTGAGTTTATGCAGTGGCCTCCTGGCTTTGCAGACTTTAATGAGCTGTAACTGTTATCATTACGTTAATGGAACTTTCAAATGAATTGTCTCACTGCACAGTCATGCTCATTGTTCTTTGCTGTCATGAGCCATAAATTATGTAAGAGTCAGGCAACCCCGGGACGTCCTCAGTTGCTCTGATGATTTAGCATAATGATATTAGTAGCATAATTAATCCAATCGACTCAGCTAGTTGTGTGACCTACATTGAAGTAAATATTAGAGATGGTTCAATTGCGTATGAAGTCAGTGGAAAAATGTGGTTGGACACAAATAGTGCCAGGGAGAGGTGATTTGAGGCACCTGTTAATAATATTTCACCTTGATTGAAAATTTAGCATCTAGGTCCAAACTTCATGATTTTACATGGAATAACAGGAAACTTTGAAGGAAAATATAGAAAGAACTTGAGTTTCTGGTCTGTTTTGAGATTAGTCAATAAAACCCACACTTCAAATGGAATGTTTCGCAGTGGCAGTAGTGGTCTTATGACAACCAAAAAGTATAAAAAAGGTTTATTTTACCTCTTTTACAGAAAAGCTAAATTCATTCAGGACCACATGGAATCCAAAGAGGAAAAGTACATTGAAAGTTGGGCAGAGCTGCAGTGGCATCATGAAATTTCACTTGATATTTTTATTGTCATAGTAGAAAAAGCACAGATGTCACTACTAACATTATGTAAGCCGTGACAGAATATGAACAAGCTGGAATTAACGATATTAGCTCCCTGAAACTGTGGCAGCTAAATGGAATTCAGTCATCATTTGGTCTGTTATTCACACCAGTGCAGGGACTTTAAGTCACTTGCACATGACACTTGAGAGTAAAGCTGTTCATTCGAGTGGTTCTTCATATTCAGTACATGATACCCAGCATTAAGTGAACAGTGGCAGCTTCATTAACCAAAGAACATTTAATATTTTATCAAAATCTTACATTATGTCATAATGACAAGATTAATTATTTTAGAATATTGACCACACTCCAGGAGTAATGACTGACCTCCACCCTGCCAGCATGTTCTCATGAAATATTTCCCTCACTAATGCTCCCTCTCTCACTCTTGATTCATCTTTAAGGCACATCCTTTGCCCTTGACTGATGCTTGCATTCAGAAGCTCTATCTATAATTCATATCTTTCTTGAGGGAAGTGAATGATTGCTTTATTCTTCTCTTCATGTTGACAGGTTACATTTTGAACTCATGTAATACCAGATTCCCTCTGACCTCATTGCTCTTGAGCTTTAATGTTATATACTTTGCTTTTGTTAATTGAATTTACTGGTCAATGACCAATGAGAAAAAACAAAAGGTTAATCAGTTGAGAAGTAGAAGATAGAACGATAGTGGGTTAAAAACAGAGATGGAGGAATGCTAAGAAAGAAGAGAAGCACGCAGACAAATGGGGAAAAAATAGAAATGAAGAGAAGCAAACAAAGAGGAGGCGAGAGAGACAGAGATGATGACAATTTTAGCTCAAATGATGGCATTTTTATCCACAGTTCTTTCATTTTTTGCACTTTAATGACAGCTCTGCTTGTGCTTTTATCATTTGTACCCAATGACGTCTCTGTTGAATTCAATACAGAATTGTTTCACTGAAGATAAACTGATGACCCATGTGGTTTCAAAAAGCAGGATGAACAAGATTTGAAAAAGTGTATAAACAGACAAAGGAGCAATGCAAAAAAGGGGGAAACAGCATTGTGGAATAGAGTCACGTGGGAACATGTTGAGAGTGTCTAGGTTGGTTTGTCGCCTCCTTAAATGAAGAAATTTTCACCAGGCTTTCTGCAGCTGTGACACATATCAGGTTTCTGCCCTAATTAGAGGATCAGGTTGATCTCTTGAGTCTGTTTACAGAGTGGGAAATGAAGGCCTTGAGTGTTTGCTTTCATTTTGCTTCTCTTGTCCCCATCCTTTGTCTCGTTTTCTCATCTACTGTACACAGTAGTCACCTTTTTTAGTTTCAGTTTTGCTGCTGAGATGTACTGTACATTGTTATTGATCAAACTTTGGTTCACACCTCCCGAGAGCCGTGGAGGGAGAAATGTGGGGTGAAGAAACTGTGTATCTAAGTTCTAATTAAAAATATATGTTGTAGTTTAGCTGCTTATTAACACAGTTAGTTGCTGGGGCTGCTGCAGTGTCTGTGCCACTGAGAATCATCACATTTTATAAAAAAAAAAATTTGTATCAGTAATCCACATATTTGAATCCACTGCAATCAGGAACTGCTAACAGTTAACTGATTCAGCTTACTGTTAATAGTGCAAAGTGGTTAAAATGCAAACAAATACAGCCAAAAAACTAGGCTCAGGGCATAGTTCCCAACCTAGCTCACTGAATCCATGGCAACATTTTACTTCCTGTTTACATCTCTCGAAGCCTCTGGAGAATGGAAGATGTAGTTCCCTTCAACTGAAAGCAAATCTTTCCTTTTTATATCCACACACGTGTGAGGGTTCACAGTGTTCTGTGTCACTTAAATGAAGTGATCCACAGATCCACACAGTGGGTTGTGAAGGCTGCCCAGGATACACTGCTTCTGTGCTCCAACGCTAGAGAACAGAATCGGTGTACGCAGATTCAGACAGCGCCGAATCCATTATGTCGTGGGCGTCAGACGATCCAGCCTCTAAAGTGGAACACGGCCTGAGTCTGGAGCTGTGACTGTGTGCAGCTCACCCCATTGTTAGCTCATCATCACCTGAGGTCAGATGATGCACATGTTTCATTCAGTGAGTCAACAAAAGAGAAATATCTTATTTTGACTAATTTATATTGTGTGATATTTTGGTTTAGAGGGTCAACTTCTTCACCCAGATACACAGTACTTTGTGTTTATTTTACATCAACCAGTTCTGATAATATTCTGAGTTGGTTTGATGCAATAACTTTCCTCATTATGCCTTGAATATCGATACAAAGAACTGCTAAAGCAGGAAAATGTCAACAAGTATATCATTTTTTATTTAGGGTATCAGGTGTAGTTCTTAACAGATATTTCAGAACTGCTGGTATCCTCGCTTAGTTTGATAACTGGCGCTACATACCAGGAAAGGATTTGATTTTATTATAAGAAACTTCTGCCCTATCAGATGACATGCGACTCTAGGATTGGTCAACACAGGTGGGGAGAGAAAGGAGAGCTGAACAAGAAAGAGTCAGATATGACAGGCTTGTAAATCTCTACTGTTCTGGCAACGTCCTGGAAGAAACGTAAAAATACTAAAACAAGTGCTTCAAATATAAACAGCACATATGTTGCTGTGTTAGTTTAGGGTCCTGGAGGCTGTGATGATGGAGTGGGAGGCAAAGGAGAGGCTAGAAGAAAGGCGTAGAACACGATTCATACAGTACAGGGAGGATCTTTCAGACTCTGAAAGGTTGAGCAGGATATCGTGTCAGGGGAGATGAGACTGTGAGGGTGAGAACAGATACTTTCTCTATCTCACACTATTTGTCTGTGGTCGAATGATTTAAATCACGCGCAGTAAGATTTATCTCCTCCGCCTTGTCAGATTCAGCCACCGCACTCTTGGGTTCGGACAGAAGTATGCGGCTCCATCCATACTCTAGCTCATAATATATATATATATATATATATAGAGAGAGAGAGAGAGAGAGAGATACATATTACATGTTAAATATTAGTACTAGTATTTTGAGCTTTGTTTTTTTCGTTGATTTAGGTACTTTGGAAAGTTTTGGAAAGAGGCCTTTTCCTCTAGTGTAAGCAAAATATTGACCCCCAGGTGCTGCTTTCAAGTAACAGCAGACTTTTACAGTTTGTTACAAAAAAAACAAAGGGACGTATTTTATTGTAACCTGAAAAAGAGCCGTCTGTGCTGAAGTCTTTCAGTGAAGTGCTTTGTATTTTGTTGGGATGCAGGATTTGGGATTTGGGAATTTTGGATCTGGAAGTTTTAGATTTAGAAGTCACTTATGAGTTCCTTGTTTTTTGTATGTATTGATTTAGAGATTTTTGTAATGGCAGTACATGACTGTTTGGGCTACCTCTGTGTACTTAATATATAAGACATGTTATTTCTTTAAGATAAAGACAGTTGTTAGTGTAAAATATAAATTTTTTTTGGTTGTCTTTGTTTCTTTCCAGTAAAATCAGACAAGGTGGAGAAGGCAGAAAAGAAGGATGAGAATCTGGAGGATGATGTAAAGAAGGTGGACCAGTTTGACCATTTGGATAACGCTGGGCAGAAGAGCGTGAAGGTCGAATTTGCAAGCAGTGAAACTCCAGCTAAGATGGAGAAAGAAACTGAAAAGGAAAAGCAGGAGAAGGAAAAAGAGGCAGAAAAGGCAATAGATAAAGAGTCAGAAAAAACAAAAGAAGGGAAAGAGACAGAAAAGTTGAAGGAGACAGAGAAACAGACAGAAAAGATAGAAGAGATTAAGAAGGAGACAGAGAAACAGACAGAAAAGATAGAAGAGATTAAGGAGACAGAAAAGGGGAAGGAAAAAGAGAAGGAGACAGAGAAAGTGGAGTCAGTGCAGGAGAAAGTAGACAAAGAGGCTAAAATGAACAAGGTGGATGAATCACCAGAGAAACTGGTGAAGATAGATACAGTGGACAAGGGAGAAAAAGTAGAGAACATAGCTGAGAAAGCAGAGAATGTAGAAAAGATGGACAAAAATGAACAGCCCAAAGTGGAAGAAAAAACAGAGAACAATGAGAAAGCAGAGATGAAGGATGACAAAGAGCAGCATGTCGACAAAGTGGAGAAGACGCCAGAGCAGCAGCCGACACCTGTCAAGCTTGATACTAGCAATGACACGCTGGAGAAAAAGGCTGACATAGAGACAAAGGCGACAGCAGAGGTAGAAGAAAGCAAGAAGGAAAAGGCTGACGCAGCCAAGAAGACACAGGAAGAGGACAAGATAGAGAAAGTGTCTGAGGAGCCTGCGGAAGAACCAGTGCCAAAGAGCCAAAAGGAAGAGAAGCCCGACAAAGCACAGGCTGAGAAAAGGACTGTGGAGAAAAAAGACGACAAGAAGGACAAGGCTGCAAAAACAGATGCTGGAGAGAAGGCTAAAAAAGCAAAAGCTACAGCTAATGGAAGCAGTGCAACACCCAGCAAAGACCTGGCAAGTGCAGACAAGATGACAAAGGTAGGATTTATTGCAAGATATAAGTGTCATGTGTCATGTTCACCTGTTGCTACCTAGCTCGCTAGCTAACAACAATTAAATAAATACATAGAATTAAATAAATCATATATAATTAGGAGTTTTTCAGTTCAGATGATGTCATCTGGTGCTTGGTCAGCTTACTCCTCCAGAGCTCCTCCTGAGGACATCATTTGAACTACAAACTCCTCCAGGTGATGTAATCTTTAGGAGTTTGTCAGGTAGAAGCTGGGAGATATTTTAATACAGAGAATGCAAAAGGAAGTTTTTATATAATTCGGAAACATGTACTCCCCAAATCAGAACTATAAGAAGTGAGTTGAAAGACGGCCTTTAAACCCAGCTGCTCCAGTCCTCAATAGGATATCAGAGCTGTGCTGGACAGCTTCCAGGTGTGTGATGATGGTGTGCATGATCAAGACTTTCCTGAAAAAGACAACTGAGTACTCATAAATCAAGAATTTAAAAAAAAGTGAACAATTCTACACTCGTTCATCTCTCACTTACAGTACATTCAAGTGCACTACCAGTCAAAAGTTTGGACACACATAGAAATGACCATGTTTGTGAATGAAAAGCAGATTTCATAACATCACATTGATCAGAATGAACGTGTAGACATTGTTCATATTGTAAATGACTATTGTAGCTGAAAACAACTGTTTTTTAAAAGGAATATTTA
>JAUMHL010000013.1:29528634-29539161 GCA_032362345.1 Sandelia bainsii
CAATATTTGGTAGAATAACCCTGATTTGCAATCACAGCTTTCATGCAGTGGTCTCTTAATTTTTTCCAGAGCTGTATTTGGATATCTATCCGATTTTTGCGGTTTTTGTCACTACTCCAATGGCAACACAAGCAAGACTTGTGACTTCACACAGCTGGACTACCATACAATATTTGTAGTGATTTTGCCCAGGTGAACCTTGCTCCCCTCCCCCTGTCTTTTCATTTCTAACCCTACTTGTGATGGTGACTTCTCCTCTACTTTCTTCTTTTTTATCCTCTTCTCTTTCGTTCTCTGTTCCTCTCTCCTGTTATCTTCTCCTCCTCTCTCCTTTCGCTTCCTCTCATGTCGCCCCTCCCCTCCCTGCACTCCCCTGCTCTCTTCTCCGCTCTTGCTGCTATGCTGTGTTCATATAGGTTCAGATAGTCTCCAAAAAGCTGGACTTCAGCCACGTCACCTCACGCTTGGGCTCCAAGGACAATATGAAGCATGTTCCTGGTGGTGGGAATGTAAGTACTGCCTGGCCCATGACCAGAGCTCATGTGCACCGGCCAGTTAGTTGAATGAATTCAACTCAGACAGACAACTATAAAGAACACAGAGGAGGAAAAGGGTCCTCAGAGCCAGCATGATTAAGCTTTATATAAAATAAGTCAGCATTTCAAAGATTCAAGGCAGCCCTTTAAAGCCATTCAACAGAATTGCAAGTTATTGGACAGCATCCTAGCAAGCCAACTGTACCAGCCCTTACCCAGAACCTGCTTCACAGACCCTTGCTTCCTTAAACTCTTCCTGTGTCGTCCTTATTCGTCACTAACTTACTAAACACCAGTCAGGCATCCAGACACCACTGGCTCCTGACTGGTTCTGTCTGTGTTTCGGTTTGTGGTTCTGCAAGGACAGTATCACCACAGAGATGTGACTTTGGAATTTCTGGTTTTCTGAAATGACACTGCTCTGTCCTGAGCGTCTTTTTCTTTGCTTTCTTTTTACCCTTCAATCTTTGCAGCACATCTACCAAATTATGTCGGAGCAATAAGACATTGTGGTGTGTTTTTGATTAGGTTTTTCATTTCAATAAAAGTAGGCCTGAAGCATGTTTCCTGAAGACCATAGCAACATGATGCCAAAGTTGCAATTTCAATTCCTGGTGTTTGTCACTGGATTATTGCCACAGGAAGAAGGTGCAGCTCCTTGGTGATTACTGCTGGATTAAAAAAAGACTGTTACATTTGACAGGTGCAGATACTCAGCAAGAAGGTGGATGTGAGTAAGGTGACGTCAAAGTGCGGCTCCAAGGACAACATTAAGCACAAGCCTGGTGAGCTGGGAAATAATGTTGTTACCTTACTGTACTGGTTGTTAGTGCCTCTGTATCCCCAACAAACCCTAATTCTTTTTAATTCACTAATGCGTCAATATGATTTGTATTTTGTAGGTAATTTCAAAAGCATTTGGAAAATGGTGCAAAATGAAAAACAACATTGTTGCTTACAGAGGACATGAATCCCTGTTTATTAAAAAGGTATTAGCATTGAAAAGCTACAATATGCAACTTGAGCTAGCTCTAGCCTGACACTCGAACATCAATCCACTCCACATTAAGGTGCCTTAAGCTTTTAAGCTGAATGGTCTCCACCTCAAAGTCACTAAAATTAGCTTGAAAAGCACCATTACCACTGATTAACTACTTATATTGGTTTAGATCAGTTTCTTGCATAATTTGTTGTATAACTAGTGTATTTATACCAATTAAAAAATATCTTATATCAGCCCAGATACTGATTGTCAGGATTTGTTTGGAACATCTCATCTCATCTCATCAGACTGATTAACCCTTTCTTCTGCAGGCGGTGGAGATGTAAAGATCGAGTCCCACAAAGTGAACTTTAGGGAAAAGGCTCAGTCCAAAGTGGGCTCCATGGACAATGTGAGCCATTTACCTGGTGGAGGAAACATCAAGGTGAGTTACCACATATGAAAACCTGCATTAGCCTGGGTCAAAACTGTTACTGTTTACAAACTGGTGTTTTTAGACTCTTATTAAGCAAAGCTCTCTGAAACTGATAAACCTCTATGATGTCTTTCTATGAGCCAGCCAGACTGAAGATGCTTTAGACTTCATAGTATGTAGGCAAATGAGAATTCAGATACATTTCCTATAAAGAATCATCATGGACTACTGTACAAGTGCTAACTCAGCTAGATGCAGTTGAGCCAGTAGGTCCAGAGGAAAGACATCTATTAAACAATTTAATTGAGAACCTCCTTTGACAATAAAAGACCTACACTTGTACAATGGTTTCTTGTATGTAAAGCTATGTTCTATGCCCAGAGTTACAGACATTCATGGACTCAAAGGTTCAAATATTTTGAAGAAAACTCGTCTTCAGTATAGTAATAGCTCAGTTTTAAGTGCAACTTAAAGCCTGTGATATCTTTCACATTGTATTTCTCTATCTTTCTCTCTCTCTAAAAGTAATTATCCAAACATTCATGAACTAATAATAAATTATATATATTATCTAAAATAATGAATTACGCATTCTGGGTTTATAAAGAAAAACATCTTGAGGTATTATTTATGAACTGAGTCAACTGACAGTGACCAAACAGTCAATCATCGTTTCATATTGCTCCGCCCTCTTTAAACCAGTGAGAACAATACAAATACAGAAACTCGTGGCAGACAGTAATGCGTTCTTGTAGAGCCACATCCCTTATAATAATTTTAAAAAATACAAATAATAATACTATCATTTTTGGGGGCTTAAATACTGGCTGAAGTTCTTGCCCTGCTGCAGTGATGTAGAAAGCATTCTCAGGGCGTGGTCAGTACGCACTCACATCACTTTTGGGTGTGGTTGCAGGTTGCTCCATGTGTAACAGGGTTGAAACGTTTGGCCAGAGAAGGCAGCGAAACACTGCTTTTCAGAAAGGCTTATGACAGCAGGTTTATTTAATATGGATTATGTTATGCTGTTACACTTCACCATCTTTAACATACCATCAACAACTGAATCGTAATGAAAATCAGACTCTGCAGGAATGAGTCTAAACTACCAAAATAATCCTCTTCCTCATTTGAATTCCTGGAGGTTTACTGTGCTTTTGACAGATTTCAAACTGTGGAGCTTTCTTAGACTGGTCATTATAGAAAAGGTTGTCTGAAGGACTTTGCTGCTGACTCAGTTCCTTCATCCCCTGTGTGTACAGTAGAAGGAGAAAGTGACTTCAGGCTTTTCATGCTTGTCTCGTTCTACCACTGTGTTCATAATGACATCCAACAGACTCGGCGTGGCTTCAAGCTACAGTCACTGTTGATGTTGACAGCTTGTGCTGAAACATCTCAAACCCTCCACACCTGCAGTCCTCTCCTTTCTCCTGACCTTGTGTCTTTCCGTTGTGAAGTAGTACGGACGCCCACCTGCAGGGCACAACTCAGCTCATCTGTGTCCAACACATTTGAAGTAAAAAATGGGAGAACATAGAGAGACATAGGGAGAAAGTTGACATGTTGGCAGAAGCTCTCAGTGTTTTGTATATGAACAATGCCAGAAGGTTATACATATCAAAATTACAGACTGAGTTATGGTGTGGAATGGACACAAAAACTACTATACTATTTGCAAACCAGTCAGATATGATGTCCCCTGTCCCCTCAGCCTATGGCAGTCCATTTGTGTTTTGTGATCCCATCTTTTACTCGCGTCCTTTTCATTTTCATGCACTTTTACAGCCCAGTCATCATCTGCACCCTCCAACTTAGTGAAGATGCATAATCACTGGAACAGCTCAAAATAGAATTCCCCCCCAAAAAACCTGTTATTTTTAACCAAATATCTTTTTGATAGGTGTTAACTATTTTTAAAAATAATGATTTGCACAGCTTTGAACATGGCCTCTTTAAAAAAAACAAACAACAAAAGCAGTTTATTGTTCTTTTATTTGCTTTTTTTGGAAATATTATGATGTCATCTCAGTTTTTTTTGTTCTAGAATTGAGTAGGCTTAAAGAAACACAATGTGTCACCCGCTGCACCGTGCTGTGTCACTGTCAGCAGGCTCCAAATGGTGGGTGCAGTGAGCCACACTGTTGCACATGTTTCTTTATTATCATTAACACGCACCACAGGTTATTTTTTGAGTCAATACACATATTACAGAATCACCTTGTTAGTACGATTAAAAAAGTAGTACTATAACTACTAAACTATTTGCTTTTGTTGTTTGTTTTATTGGTTTTTTAAGGGAACCAGTGGCCCAGGGGCTGATCACTACTGAAAAGACTTGGGATCGGAAAGTTGGAAAAGAGACAAACACTTGTTTGTTTAAGTCTTTTCATGAGATTCATTGGCAAAATGAAAAATATACAATATTGCCTGTCTTGGCCTTATTGAAACATGATTTTATGCAGTGATGACAAGTGATGACACATATGTACAGGGTTATTTCTGTAAGTGTTTTTCTCATAGCTTGGTCAACTGAGTTTATAAAGCTATTTAGGCCTCACTGATTGTGCATTTACCTCATGGGATTTTATTTGTTCTGTATGTGTTTTCTGTTAGCACAAGTAATAATGCTTTGAGGTCATTTTATATTTTACGGCTCATAAGGTAGCAGCTATCATTTTTATTGCTATATAAGATCACACAGAAGAGTTTACAGTTCAGGGAAACCATTTCTACACACTTTGTACTGTGCATCTGCCTTTTTTGTGGTGTGCTTTTGTGACTTTGCACTCATGTTCAGTTGTTTTAGTTTGTATGTTATACAGTGTACGTATCAGTCAGGCTATTCTTTTTTTTTTTCTTCTAATTCCATCTTTCCCCATACAAATCTGGCTCCAAATCTTAGTTTTTTGCACATGTGCCTTGCTAGCACAAACTAAAATGCTTCTCTGAATTGTTTTAACTTACCACTTGTTTTCAAAAAAGCCAGTTTAAATGTAGTTAAACAGATTTGGAGCCAGGTAGTTCCATCCCCATCCTCACCGATTGACACGCCCTGCTATGTGTTTCTAGGCTGAGGGGGCCCAGGAGACAACAGAGGGGACTCCCCTGAGTGGCACCCCAGCCCCAGGCTCCGAGCCAGGGCACATTGGGAGCCCCGCTGCCCAGGAAAATGGGCTAAAGGACGGGGCTCCCTGTGATAGTGAGGGCCTCCAGGAGCCCCAGGCTCTGGACTCGTGCATCCCAGAGACAAGTAAGTGTGTGTGTGTGTGTGTGTGTGTGTGTGTGTGCAAGCTACACCTGCTTTCAGTTTAGGATTTGATGGTAAACACAGTAAGAGGTAATGCACAGGAAAAAACCCCAGTGATGCCGTTGGAAATACTGTTGCCACAAAGCATCTGAAATATAGTGAACTGTAGAAGAAATGTGCTAATAATGTGTCAGAGTTTACTTTTCGTGTCCCTAAGTGAGATAAAAGGGTTCATCATAATGTCTTTGTGGCTGCAGTGTAAATCTGTGTCTGTACTGTAATCATCATGTCTGCGTCCAAAGCTCCTGATTGCACCATCATCTCTTGACTTCTTATCTTGCAGGCATCTAATTCTGCTGTCCCCCTGCCCTCCTCATCCCACCCCCCCCCCAACAACATCACCTTCCCCTCCCTGTCTTCTCCTCTCTCTATTTTTTTTCTTCTTTATCCCTTACCTCCCCCCCCCCCTTTTTCTTTCCAACGGTTCTCCTGCAGATTGAGTCTTTCAAGCTCAACTTCCGCGAGAATGCTCGCTCTCGCACGGACCATGGCGCCGACATCGTCACCTGGACAGAACTCCAGGACAGCGACAGATTTCACACATTCAGTTCCTCCTATTCCCTACACCACCACCATCACCAAAACCACCACCCGACTCCTCGCAGTGTTTCCCTCATTGAATCTTTGGCTTCTGTGGGCTGCGTCAGCTCCCCCTCTGCCCCCTCCTTGCTGCATCTTCAGGTGGAGGTCCAGGGGGACAACAGCAGTTCTTTAACAGAATCTTGACCTTACTTTCACCCATCGAGCTCTGAAAACCCCACTGATTGTAAATCGGTTGCAGATTTTGACACATTTAATAATTCTGACCCTCTAGTATAAACATGCTTCTTCTGTCACATCACAGCTTATCATGTGCCACCGCCCTCATCGTTGCCACCCCCACCCTCTTATATTTGGCTGAACTGACTATATAGACTAAGCTTGGGCCTTGGTGGGAATCTATGTGAAGGGAAATTCTTCTCGTATTTGGTTGTGTTTTCTCCAAGCTGGCTGACCTGGAATCATTTGGTCTTGGATCCTCTACCCATTGCCTGGTGGTGGCTGTCTCCTCCACACCCCCAACAACAGCAGCAATCAGTTCATTTGTCACCTGAGCAGTGTGGAAACCCTTTCAGCCTCTCCTGTGGTTTCTTTCACACGCCCACACAGCTTTTCTCTTTTCCTTGTGACTGTAGGCTCCGTTTGTTCCCAGTAATCACTTACAGTAACTCTGCTTCAGTAACATCATAGTAATTCATTGTTCATCTTCACTATCACTTCTTCTATCATCACCATCACTTACCATAAACAAGCTGACAAACTAAATAGTTAGACAACAAGTAGGCTGTTTGAAACCGTTTTAGGATGTTTAACTCTTTATTCTGTGTTTGTGATGACGTGTTTGAGTGACAACATTGTGTAATTGTGTTCTGTTCCGATCTTATTTTCTGTCTTTCTCGAGTTTTCTTCTTCTTTTCCTCCTCACTTTGGTTTCTAAAACAAGGCTTTTCTTATTTATTGTACGTTTCTTCCTGTATAAGCAATACGGTAGACAGCCTTTTTTTTCCAATAGTACTCACAAACTCTTGCAAACACGCACAGGATTTTGTAAACCATGACACACAGTGAAGATAGAGATGACATTCAAAGGGAGGAAGAAAGTGAGGATGGAGGTGTTGCTAGAAGGGTAAAATAGAAGCATTTGAGGTGTGTTTTACATTTATGGCAAAATAAGATGGGTTGAGAAAAAGTCTTTTTGCGTTGCAATAGAGTAAGTAGAGAAGCTTTAACTGAGCATGCAGTCCAGAGGGAGATGAGTTGACAGACAGGAAACGTCTCTGAAGTCAAAGGATCTGCGTGTCTCTTATGTGCCTCCTGTCCTTCTTACCTGAAAACTAGAGTCAGTGATAATGATGCAGGCTCACGCCTAAAACTGCTCACAGAAAGGTAGTTTCGTAGCTGACTAAACAAATATTAAGTAGGTAGGCGCAACCTGGTATGACTGTGGTATTGGTTTGTTATTTCTGACCTGTTAGTTGTGTGCAGCAGGGCCATAATACATGGCCGATATTACAATATCACACCCAGAGCTGAAAGCCCATGTGCATTATGACTCAAAGTGTTTGTGTGGTTTGGTACTATATGTTTATCTCTGGGGCAATCCTAGACAGTTGATGTGTTGAGTGGGAAAATTTATGATGCCTGTAGTTTCACCTTATTACTTTCAGGCTTTAATTCCACTCCTCCAAACTAGGTGCAGATTTCTATGTAGCAACTCCGTGGCTAAACCGTATACAGATGGACTACTCATGAGATGGTATTTTAACCAGTGTTTTGTTATTGGTTCTCCTGCTCATTATTCTCTTGCCAGCTTCAACAGCAATACATTCATGCTCAACTTTAAGTATAGTGATATAACAAGGGCTGGGTATCGTTCGCAATTCAAAAGTGAGTACTGACACATAAACAGCATCTTAAAGCTGCGTTCACCAATTTTTCTATACCCAGCGTTAGTTATAAAACAAATCTACTAAAAGAAGACAATCTGCTTCCTTGTGTTTGCCTAATCAGTGCATAAAACATAAATATCAGTTCTTTAATTTGGGTAAAATATTAAATATAAAGTTTAATGAATGTCAGCACAGCTATACTGACTTGCCCCCCGGAGATGGCAACTACAAAAACCTTGATTTTTTCGATTTAAATTGTCACTTTAATAATGATTCATAAAGAAGCTTTGACTCAACTAAACTGCACCTTAATGCTTTAATACATTGAAGAGGGCTCACTGTGATGCAGTGGTGGTTTGTCACTAGCAATTTAACATACTGTTGTTTGAACAATTGAATGGCTTCACTAACCTTCCTCTTAATAGTGATGCCACCTAAGTGAGTTAATTTTGAATGAGCATTTCCACAAAGACATGAACAGAGTAAGAAACTGTGTTCCAGTGCTGTCACCTTTTTTCTCCTATTCAGTCAGATTTAGTAATTATTTGGAATCAATTATTTGATTGCATTGGAATCAATTTAACCTTGATAAGATAATGAATCTAATATAAAATAACAAATTGTATTGACACAAATGGGCAATAACTTCTAATTAATGTGTCAGGAAAGAGGGATTGTTTTAAGTTCAGATGTCTGACTGCTTTTCTGGCACTTGAGGATTCAGTGTTGCTAAAAAAAAAAGCAGCCATTATGCTTTGTGCCACAGCTGACACCTACAGTAGCTAAAGTCTTTTCTTGTGATTTACCACAAACATGTTCTAGCATTGATTTTTACCCCAGAGTTTTTACTGCTTCTTATTTTTGCTCCTTATGAAATTGCACACGGATGTATATAGATATTGTGTTGATGATGCACTCTTTCTGGCCCTAAACACAGAACAACACAGCAAATACTTTGGATGGGGTTTGGTTGCTTTCAAGATAGTCCAACTTTTATGTCCATAATGTAGTGGATTTAAAGTTAGAAAGTGTTTTATTATGACTAATCCTCTGATTATTAGTATGACAAATTGGAAATGTCCACCTTTTTCATTTGAAGGGACTAGTGAAGTGGGAGAATGTCTTTTGAGATATAATGTACTAAAGATGCAACATGCATGTATGTATTTATCATTGGGTTCCTGTAGCCTCGTGATGGTTGTGCACATACTTTTGAATCGAGAAAAAGCCAGTTTGACATACTGCTGTAGATTTTCTCCGTGGGTGTGAGATTTGAGCAGTACACCACTTAGAAAGGCCTTACACTCTCATATCAGATTTAATTTAAGGTGCTGTAACAGCACCGTGACGTGGTGAATTAACTCAAGACATTTTAATGACATTTGTAGTGCACATGTATGCATAGAAGAAAATCAAGCACGCCTGTGAACCCTGCATTAAGAAATAAGAAATAATCTTCTTATTAGCTCACAAATTTTACTTTTATGATATAGCAACCTCTGAAAGTTAAAAAAAACACTGTATATCACAGTGGAATTTCTTGTTCAAGCAGACACTAGGTTTAGAGGTCACTATTTGGGACTCCTGCATATCAATACATGTTGGCCTCTACATATTGCACTCGAGAGCAGCACCCTGCCCTGGAGAGTCACACAGAGACCCTAACACATCCTTGTTTGAGGTTAAGACTATCTGTAGCTGCCAGGTTCGGCTTGTGTAATAAACGCTCCTCAGTTATCTGCCAAAGGAGCACTGTAGAGCTTCATCTACTGCTACTGCACTCATACCAAACATGCAAGCATAACACTAGCTAATGAACAACTCCTGTACCTGCAAAGCATGCTGCAAAACAACAATGGGATGTGTTAGGGTGACTTATTATGTTGCAGAACCTCATCATTGTTTTTGTGTTGTTGTTTGTTTGTTTTTTTCCTTATTTTTGGTTTGGAAAAAAGTGTTTATTGTGATTAATTGTTAATTAGTGATGTGACTATTAAACATGAAATAAAATTGACTAAAACTCTCATTTGTGTTTAATTTGTTCTATTTCAGACAATTTGACAAAATGCACCATAGTGATGTCAGCAGCTGCTGAGTGAAAACACTTGTGTTTGAGATAATGTATCTACTGTTCTAAAGTTTGGGGTTACTTAGAAATCTCCTTGTTTTTGAAAGAAAATCAGATATTATAACATCAAATTGACTAGAAATTGATTAAACTATGGTAGCTGGAAACTGCTGTTTTTTAGGAGGGCAATGGAGGTCCCTAATCAGAAAACACTAGTCCTGCATTTCAGTGAAACGTTGTTTGCAAATACAAGTTTATCAGTTTAAAAGTTTATTGATAATTGGTAATTGATCATTAGAAAACTCTTTTCCAATTATGTTAGAATCAGCTGAAATCATGTAGCCTAGTTTTTTTGTTTGTTTTATGAAAACAAGGAAATGTTCAAGTGACCCCAAACTTTTGAATAGTAGTGTATGTGAAACCATGTAACTTTTGAAAGGAGAAATAGCATGATTATTTCCTTATACTAATGAAAACTTTAATTTAGAAATGATCAAATGACCAGGAATGTTAGCTTATGGCAGCTAATGTCAGCAAATTGCTAATGGTAGATCAGCCTGCAGCATTGATGAGTCACTTCACTTACTCTGTGCGTTTTACACGGTTTAGCATTAGCAATGGTTTCCTAGCAAAACAAGCAGCAAAGTCATTACTTTTATCCACTAACAAAAACCAACATGTCTCAATTTACATACACTACCAGTCAAAAGTTTGGACACACATAGGAATGACCATGTTTTCCATGAAAAGATACATGTCTTCAGTTGTG
>JAUMHL010000013.1:29539261-29569490 GCA_032362345.1 Sandelia bainsii
TGTCTACACATTCATTCTGATCAATTTGATGTTATGAAATCTGCTTTTCTTTCACAAACATGCTCATTTCTGTGTGTGTCCAAACTTTTGACTGGTAGTGTAACTTATGTGTGATATGTACAGCATTCTTTTTAAGCCTGCATATACAGTGCATAGAGACACTGACCTCTAGTGGCTCAGTAAGTAAAAGAAAAGCGACCATACAACTGTAAGTGGTGTGGAGACATTTAATCAATCTCAGTCGTCTTCAGCCAGTAGTGGTGTTTTTATGGCTTTAGTTGTAGTAGTAATCTTTTAATCAAGTTGGAACAATTTGCTAATAGAGCACATAAATCACGTTTGTACAGATAACTGAATCGAGAAGTAAACTGTGGCGGGCGGCTGTTATTCAGTAATGTTAACTTAAATATCCATCCGGTCATGTACTCTGTTGAACGCTGGGGGCAGATGTGCATGTTTTAACATCGACGTTTCCTGATTTAAGAGAAGAAGACGGTTACTGGGGCAACGTCAACATCGTCCGCAGTTGCCGACTTTGTTTTAGCCACCGTTTTACTGTTTCACTAACATTTTCCTCTTAGGTACGTTAAGCTAACTGAGCAGCCGCTTCGGTTGGAAGTTTTAGAGACATCTGCTATCAACGAAAACGACCCTAAAGGACCTGAGATTAAGGTACGAAACAGTTTCGAGCTAACCCAAACTGTACTGTAGTAGCTAGCTAGCGTTGCTGCTAAGGTTTGTCTTAACATTTGCTAACGACAGTGGCCACTGGTAAACTAGATAGCGAACATATGTTTGTATTGCATTTTCAAAACAACCCACTTTAGTTATAGTTCGCGTAATAATTAGTTTTACGTTACATTGCGTTATTTGTTACAGAATACGTTAGCTTTGTCGAAACGCGACATAGCTAACGCTTTCATTCTCGGTAACAATCAGTTGAATAATGTTAACGTTACGCAATTAACATCTATTTTGGCAGCTAACGTTCCTTCCCCGGACCTGAAGGAACTGTTATAAGGACGTCTTATAAGTTGTATGACTTGGCATCCGTGGTGCAAATAACATAACCGTTTTCTGATTTATGTTGATTCACAAGCTAGTTTCACAACTTAGGCATCCCCCCAAAAAGTCGGAAAGACTCTTCTTTTTTGTCAGTGTGTAGACATTTATATTACACATATACAAGTATGTGTAACAAGAATAAAATCCGTTCACAATCAGAATATTGTATCTTGATTCTCCTTTTGAACTAGCCTACTACTCCATCTTCCACTTGAGGGGTCAATGCTGTTCCCACTTCTGGACCAACAGAACTCTTGTCCTGCCCTACTCACATTAGATGGATTAGTTGTGGGCAGAGAATGTAGAGATGGAAAATATGCTGCTCTGAGGCTTGAACAAGGAGTCACCACCACTGGTTTAGGAGTTCATCTTCAGGATTCAAACCAGCACACTTTCAGTCACAAGCTCCACTGTCCTCCAGGCGGTTGTCACTATGCAGACATACTAACAAGTACACAGCTGCAACAGCAGCAAAGTATCCAACCAGTAGTTCTACATGTTTGATTTCCCACATATTATTGCTTCTGCTGACATTGGTATTATGTTTTAGGCATCATGGCGAGCCAGCGGCCGCCCTCAGGCGTGGGCCGACCAATGAGCCGTAGTGGATCTGTAGTGCATGGTGCTGGAAGGCCCCCAACGGCCATCCGACCTCCTCCTACAGCTATACGTGTTGCAACTGGGGTAAGTCTACACCAGTTTAGCTTTGAGATGACAGTACCCATTCACTGAAGATATTTTGTCCTGGCAAAGTCAGGCCAGATTATAAACTAGAAAAGTGGATGTCCAGAAGGCCAAATATATCCCTCAGTGCCCCCTGGTGAACCCTCTGATTACCATTTTTATATCTTACAACAACATATTTTTGTAAACAGATCTAAATTTTTGTAGACACAAATTTTTTGAAAGCAAACTAACTTTAACTTTTATTAAATGTTGCTTCCAAATTCATACATACTTAAATTGTTAAAATTCAATACCTGATCTCTTTTGTTTAAGGAGTAAAATAATAACAGATTCACACCTTGTTTGCACAAAGGAGTACTTAATGCAGCTTCAGTTTTCTCTCTCGTCATTTGTGACTTTGCTCATTAGACTAATTGAAAATACCAGATTATTTAACAGTATCCAGTGATTACATCTCTTCTCTTTACTTTCTTCTTGTTTATCAGTTTCTACAATGAACATGTAGAAAGAAAGTCATAATGAGTTTTATTCTTCCACTTTTAATACAGATGGTTCCAGGTACAAGTGGGCATCCTGGTATGAGAGGCGGGATACCCATTACCACCCCTGGAGTCCTGTCAGCGCAGATCAAAGTAACTGAAAGGCCTGTCACACAACAGGGACTCAGTGGGATGAAGACTGGCATTAAAGGTAGGTTTGAAATGACATCAGGTCAATCTTTTCACATAGAGCAATTTGCTTAGTTTAGCATTGGACTTACGCCACTGTAAGTCATGTTAAAACAGCCATTGCATCATTTAAAGTCTCTCCTTACTCTCTTTGGCTCCACCACCTCCTTCTTTTCCCAAACACAAAAGGACCTCAGAGACAGATCCTGGATAAGTCCTACTACTTGGGCCTTCTCAGGTAACTGCCACCTCATAGTTTTTATAGTATATTTATACTTACAAATTAAGTTATAGCAGGTCAACACGTTGGCTTTTATTGGTATAACTTCACACTAGACAGCAGGTGTTTCCATCAGGGCAACAATTTCTTAAACTTGTTTTGCTGGTCCATTTTGCCACTTAAAAGTGAATCTTGTTGATTTGCTGCAGGAGTAAGATCAATGAGTTGACCACAGAGACCAGCAAACTGCACAAAGAGATTGACAACTACAACCAGGAGAACTCTGTCTACCTCTCCTATGAGAAGAGGTGAGTGGTTTTTTACTAGTTTGTGCTGACACTGCACAATGTAGGATTCATTAACAGTGTTCTCTAATATTTAAAGGCTGATAATATTCATAATTAACCAGGAAAAAAGACATGTGGGACTATGGACTCAGAAGGTGAAAATTTGAAACCTTGAGTTAAGCATTCTAACATAAATGAAAATTAAACGTTATAAAAGAGTGCTACTCAAATAAATTCAGTGTAATAAACATACAGCACAGTAACAAGTTTCTCAATCTGTTAATTATATATTCTAAACAGATAACTTTGATCATTTTTTAATGGATCAGATTTTCAGTAATCCCCATACGTACACTAAAACCAACCATGAATTCCACCTTCTCGCATCAGTCTGCAACCTGCTTATCATCAGCTTATTCATCTGTGCCATAGACCTCTGTTGTTGTCCAAAAGCGATTAAAAATACATCTGCACACTTGGTCGAGAAATTGTTAAAAATGTTTAACAGTTAAAACATATCATTTTGAGGAATTGTTGGATATAGAGTTAATTTAAAAAAAGACTATTTACTGTAGTTTAACAGGTGACAGTCACTAATTGGTCATTGTCACCAGTTACTTTATTTGTGTGATGTTAATTAATTACTTTGAGCAGCAAACAGATGAACTATTCTCCAGTCAGGAAATGTTGGACAGAAGAAATCTAGCTTGCTCCATAATATCACCAAATCACATGCAAATAATGAGGATTCTTGTAAGATAATAAATGGCAGAGTCTTAATGACCAGTGCAGTAACAGCATATAAAACTACCCAGATACCAACCTTTTGTTTTTTTCCTCTTCAGAGCTGAAGGCCTTGCTGCAGAGATAAAGGATTTTCAAGGCCAGCTTGCAGACTACAACATGGTAAACAGCTGTTACCTAAATGTTTTAATCTATTAGTTTTTGTCAATTATTTTCAATGAGCAGCTGCTTGAAAATAATCTTTAGTTCCTACATCCTGGGCTTTGCAAGCAACTGAAGGCATGGTTTTCACAGTAGCTGATGCAGTTTCCATAATGACTCTGCAACCAGTCTTTCTGATATGTAGCCTCGAATTTATAAATGTATGTTGTGTAAATGTTTTATTCATATTATCAGCTTGTGGACAAGCTAAACACCAACACGGAGATGGAGGAAATGATCAACGACTACAATATTGTAAGTAAACTATGTACAGTAAACAGTATGATCATTGTCCTGAATGTCAAAAGTCAAAAGTATGATTGAACAGGTTGATTGTCACAACTTAATCACCAGTTTTAAATCAACACTGAGTGTTAATTTAACTGTGTTAATTTAACACTGGTGATTTTACTGTGTAGTTAGAAAGTGGACACCTTTCCTTATTGCTTGTATGATGAGAATGCCTGTGCTCTGTACTCCCATGTTCCTTCCTCTCTTTCATCCTAGTTGAAAGCCCAGAACGACAGCGAGGCTGAAAGTATCGATAGCATCTTCACAGAGAGGAGAGAGTAAGTAGTTGGTGGAAGTTTAATGATGTTTATTGTTGTGTGTTCTCTCAAACACAATCAAATTGCATGAGACCATTTGTGCAGAGGTAAATGTCAGGAAAATATGTTCCCTAAATAGATCTAATGTTTTCTAAAAAAATAGCTGCTGGGTTTCGCAGAAAAATTACCAAATGAAAGTATGAAAAAAGAAAACATGCTCTTTTTATTTTCTATTCTTTTAATGATTTATCAGTTATTCTGTGCAGCAACACGTTGTGGTAGCACCATCATATATGTTTGGTTTTTTAACAGTTTCGCAATAAAGTGTATCAAAATTTAAAAAAATGAGGTGGTTAATGCTATCCTCGTGCTCCCCAGCATTGCTATCTATATACAGAATGAGACTGATTTCTTCCTATTGTAAGGTTTAAGTTTAGAAAATGGGGTTCTATTCTACATATAACTGTTAGTCTATGGCTGTTCCATTTCAATCATTTACATACAGTATGTCAAGATAATGTCTTTGCATGCAGAAATGTGTCAGTATACAACCTCAAGTATACTGAAGTAGTAAATGACCATTTTCCTGTCTGCATAACTCGAGTAGAGAGGGGTACAGAATCACACACCTCTGTTTGCTGTGTGTATATAGGGTTTCTGTGGATCCTTAAAAAGTCTAAATTCCATGGGTCTGAATTTTAGGCATTAAAAAGCCTTAGCAACGTACAGAAACAGAAATTTATTTGTTACTGTGTATGCTGAGCATCTTCAGCACAAACATTTCTTTATCACAATATATCACAATATGAGGAGTGGGCCTCATATTGTGGTGCCAAGCACAGGAGTCTGGTCTGGTTAGGGCTGGAAGGTCCCTAGCTGATTTTTTGAATCTCGAATTGAATCTTTGAAGATTTATCAGATTTATCAGCTAGGTACTGGCAATAGTTTAGTGAGTAGGAGCTTTAATTGTAGTTGTGCTTTTACTTCATATTGATAGCACTAAGTAGAGTATAATCAGTACAAATAGTAAAATAGCTTGAGTTACAAAGAAAGAAATTTTTTTTTTTTTGCCTCTATTTGTATACTCTCCATTGATCACCTAGTTTTTAGGTGTGTTTTTGCCTTCTTGTTACTGAAGCTGCTGTGTGTTTTGTCATGGTTCTGGTAAATTCTCCTCTCCTGCATGTACCTCTTCCCTCCTAATGTATGGATCTTCAAAATACTCATCCCCCTCTTCTTCCTGTATTTGCCCATTGTGCTGCTTGAAGGTGAACGTTTGATTCTTAAGGTATTTCCCTGAGATGCGCGCTGACACAACGTCCTTCTCCTCATCCCTGTCTTGGGCTAGACGCTGATGACGGTAGTTGTAGTAAAGCTTGTACCAGGAAGGCCCCTTGATGGCAAATACGATGAGCATAGAGGTGGTTAGTGCTAACGCTCCAACGCATACTGTGAATTTCCATATGTTGCCAAGCACAGGAGTCTGGTCTGGATAGGGTTAAAGGATGCAGATATGAAGAAGAGACCATTCTGTTAATGTTATAATATTGTGTATTTTTATATCCTCATACAGTATGGACTGTAATAGAAATGTTCTACCTTTACTGATGCTGTGGTTCTGACTTGGCAACAGTGTGGTCTTTAGCACAGTAGATGAGCCCCAAGACTGTTGCAATTTGACTGGTAATTTTTGTGGGTCTCTGGTGAAGGTGTGTAATGGTGATGGGTAACACACAGCTGTAGCGTTCAAAAGATCACGTCCAGCCTGCTTTTCTGGAGAAGCACAAATGACTTCTGGTCCCCCTTTAAAGCCAGAGATTACATATGGAAGTAATTTAATTAATAAACACTTTTAGAAAGTAAAGTCCTGTCTTTGAATATTGTTATCATTGCAGAGACAAGCTATAGTTGATAGTTTCTATTTGAAATACTGTATGTTTAGGTCTCGGCATGTTA
Organism: Sandelia bainsii; assembly: GCA_032362345.1. NCBI lineage: Eukaryota > Metazoa > Chordata > Actinopteri > Anabantiformes > Anabantidae > Sandelia > Sandelia bainsii. The sequence continues at coordinate 29,545,638 of JAUMHL010000013.1, forward strand.
GGGATATTTTTGAAGGAATGGATCTACTCTGACAGAAACTAGATCATTGCAGAAACAATACTGGTACCTTTAGGTCAACATATCTTATATCACAATGCTTATTGATTTGATGTGTTAGTAGAAAAATGGTGAGAAAATGCAAACACTGCTGATTTTGCACTAAAATCCCTTAAAATGTACCACAGTTGCTGGCTGTGCTGGTTTAGAGGTCAACAAACAAAGGTTCACTGGTGTTTTAGTTGTGTCTTTCTGTTTCTGTTCAGTTTGTTTCTGCTCTGTGTATCAAGATTAAATATATAGAGCACTTGCTCTATACAGAGTGTGAACCATCTCACTTTAAATAGAATCTATCTGTATCTGATTTTTAATTTTTAATGCAAGATTCAAAATCAATCCGTTGTCAACTATCAAATGAAAATTATTACCAATATTAACATTTGCTTCTTTGACCTCTTGAATGCTGATCAGCAGGGGGCAGGAACAATTCCACAGGTTTTCCTGTAGTTTCAGCACCTGATGTGACCAGATAACATGTGATTAAATAATTACCTGGTTAACATGGCTAGATTGGAGGACCTTATTACTTGATCAGGTATACAGGGTGGGGTGTTGTTGTTGTTGTTTTTTAAATGTTACCTCATTTGCCGGAATGAATTTCCATTTATGTACAGTACATGTAAGCACACACCCTAGGGATTTAGTAAGACATCTTCAAAGACTCTTCTTGACCATTGACAAGCTGGCTTTTACCTGTAGATAGTTTAGCCCTCTGAATAGCGCTGGAGGAAGACTGGTCAGCAGGTTGTGGGACAGATCCAGTTTTGTCAGGACACTTAGGTTAAAGAAAGCCTCGGCATCCAGGCTGTAACAACACCCACAGTGCTGTGATCAGATGTAATAATTACTGTATGTAATTGGCGTAAACAAGTGTTAATATTGAATCCTCAAAGTAGCCACTGTTTGCCTTGAGAACACCTTTGCACACTATTAATTTGTTTGCAATATCTTAATCAGTGTCATGTGGTACTCATTTAAGGTATGTGATACTACTCGGTGTTGTGCCGAGGTATATAACAGATAGGCCTGTTCAACTACTCTAATTCATATTATGGCAAGAGCTGCTCAAGTCAGTAAAGAGAAACAGTCCGTCATTACTTTAAGATGCAAAGTTCAGTCAATCTCAAAACCTCAGTTACAGTGGAACAGTTCAATAGAGTAACTAGCCTCAGAAATCACCAATGAATAGCCCCCATCAGTGCAAACACATCTCAGCATCATCCGTTTGGATGAGACTGTGTGCTACTTTGAAGAATCTAAAATTATAACCATATTATGCTTTGCTTCCTTTTTTTCTTGTTATTCACCTGCTGATATTGTTCCTGGACAGAGATAGCACTCTGAGGTTTGGCACTACAGAGAAGTAATTGGCTGGTAAAGCAGTCACCAGGTTACCATCCAAGTGGAGTTCTACCAGAGCGGAATAACTAGCAAGAGCTAGTCGGTCCACCTCACTCAGAGTAATCAGGTTATCCTCAATCACCAGTTTGGTAACAGAGGAAGCGTTGTTACAGTGAGGAATGACCTTCAGAGCCCTGTTGGTGATTACCTGTTGGATGGATGTTATTGTTATTACCACAGATTAACAATCATACATACACATACAGAGCACAATAACATTATTGTGGGATCAGGAACTAAATCACCATAAATGCTGAAAACCTTTCATACCAGTGTATCGTCTTCCACAGCCTCAGCGATATTCATGAATATATTCACAGCTGCTCCTACTACTGTCAACCACAGCAGTAGGAGAGGTTGCCAGAACCTTTCCATTATCCTGCTTGGAAAAGAAAAAAATAGAGAACACTCTGGGTAACCACTACTTGATAGAGAGAATACTCCTCTGTGTAACCTGGGATGTTGAGAGGGTCAGTCTACCTGCCAAATATTCAAATAGCTTTTCTGCCGTATTGTTTTCAATTTTGAGCTGTGACCAGCAGCCTGTAAATCACTTTTCTTTAGCTTTACAGTTTCAGACGACTCTGAGTTTGTCTTCTTCATCACTTTGAGTTGAGCTTTATGGGTCAAACATGCTAAACCACAGATTGCATTTAAAGTAGTTTCCATGCTCTCATAGCAGCAGTGGGGTAAATCCATTTTTACATCCTGCTTCCTGGACGGGACATTAAACAGAACCATGTCAACACCTTAATCAAACTATTTATTCATGGTCATGAGCATGTGTTTTTCACCCAGAGGTTTTAAGCCAGAATGTAGCACAGAACATCACGCATCATGTCCTGCTCATTGTTGGATTATTGTGTGTACATTTAACGAATTGACAAATCTGCTAACATGTATACTTTCTTTTTTTTCTCCGTTAATATCTTACGGAAGGAACAAGCATGTTAAAGTTCATAAAAGTGCCGGACAAGTGCATGTGTCCCTTTTAATGAAGTTAAATAACCTTACAATCTACATATGGAGCAACAACATATGTCTCACCAGCTGTTTTCTTTTCATATTTGTGCTCTCAGAATTTATATAATATATATAGTAACTGTCAGCACTTACCTGTACATCTACGCTGCACGAAGATGTTTTTTTAATCACCTGTCACTCTGATAAAGCTAGCACAGCAAATAACCTTTGTTCCTTGTTGTAAAACCTGAAAGCTGACACTTTTCCTACTAGCTAACCATTTATTACTGATGAGCTCTTATCTCCACTTCTTCCTTTCTTTCTCAGTATATTTATATCTTTGGTTGAAAATAACTCACATTCAATGATAAAGTAAAGAAAGCAAGGGGGTAGAGGAGAAGATTTGGGAAAGAAGGAAAGGAAGTAAGAAAAACAAAGAGATAAAGGAGAAGGGAAGGATTCAGACAAAACTGACTCTTAGCTTAAACAAATACAATGTACAGTAGATAGGAGATCAGGCCAAGTCAGAGTATCTACTCTTTGCTCGGCTGGGGATAGGAGTTAAAAGTAGTTTAAAGGTATGTGAGGTCAGTCTTAGGGCTGGAAAATGATGTCATGTGACCCAACAAATTTATGACAACATGGCCCAGTGATAGGTCAGTACATAATTTAACATAATTACTAGACTTTTGGCTCATTTAACTGCAGAGTCTGTGTGCTGGTAACCGTGAGCCTTTCCTCATTGATTCGGTACAGTACCACCCTTTCATCCTTTCTTCATCTCTATGCTGATATACTGATATATCTTATTTGTAGTCCGTCTGACTTTTAACATGCGTCTCCTCGTGTTATTCTTGAAATATGGTAAAGCAGAAATACAAAATGTAACTTAAAACTTCTGCACCCTGTTGTGCGTTTGCTCCACAGAAGAGAGGAGGCAATCAGGGCCATAGAAGAGGAGATCAGGAGGGAAAGGCGGGTTGCTGACGAGGTCGTTCAGTCCATGTCAGCTGCAAAGCAAGAGAAATATTTCGCCATGGCAACAGCCAATGAAGAACTGCTACAGGTATAACGTTTAGTCTTATCCTAATGTTGTAATACTGCTCTCTTGTTTTTACTTTCTAAACTGTGATCACTGTATTATGTCTCATTAAAAGATCATCTCTAATGCACAAAGCAATAAAATGAGAGTTTAGGCCTTGTTCAGACTGACTTTCACCAGACACCTCCATTCATTTCACTGAAAAAGAAAGATAGTCCCTCATGGTTTTAGTGTTTTTTGTCTCTTGCAGTGTTAAATGATCAAGAAAAAGAATTAGTGAAATAATAAATCAGTTATTAGCCAGTTCATAAGATACTGTCTGTGGTTTCATGTAAAATAAATGTATTTTACGTCCTTTTCCACACCTCCTTGTTTTTTGTTTTGTAGGAGCTAACTGTTCTCCAGGAGGAGCTGGACATTCTGGTGACCAGGAGGGAGGACTATGAAGCAGTGAGTTGGGTTGAACAGAAGTGGGAGGTGGGGGTGTGGAAATTAAATTATTGTGTGGAAGAAAGGTTGAGTACAATGTAATACCTGTTTCACAGCCTGTCATACCAGTCAAAGTATGACAGATATCAAAACCAGTAGAAATGATTAATCCTAGAATTCTTAAGGCTGTTTATGACAGTCATTCCTAATTAGTTAATCATTAACGACCTGGACCTGGATAAGCAACAAAAAGGACAAATGGATTTGATGCATTAACACATTAAAACATAACTAATAAATTTAAGGTCCTGTGACTGTATGACTTTTACATAGGGTCACACTGAGGGTCTGACATTTTCCTATGTACAGGAGCTGGCCCACTCACAAATAAAACAGGAAGTGGTGCAGCTTCATGATACTCTGTCGGCGCTGGAGGCAAAGCGCGACGCGATGGAGGCTGAGCACAAGAGCCTGGGCTCCCCCCAGGAGGAGAGAGAGAAGTTATTCAAACAGGTGAGCTTCATAAAACGCGGAAGACTTTAAATAGTTATTTGATATGAAGCAACAAAAGTTGTACAAGTAGAAATGAGTCTTGTTAATTTTAAAGAGCTGTAGATATTTTAAATGTATTCAGCTGCATCTACATTCTTCAGACTAATTTGAACTGTAATAAACTCAACATGCTGCAGTCGCAGCAAAATCAAGTGAACTGACTTCAATGTCAGATTAAATATTTAACATTAGCGCTGAAGACACGATGACAGAACGAACATTACCAACAGTAACTGTCTGTGTGTGTGTGTGTGTGTGTGTGTGTGTGTGTGTGTGAGAAACAACTAAAGGTTCATCATCACCAACCTCAGAGTGAATCTGACAGATTTTGAGAGAGTTAGAGTTGGTTGAGAAGATTGACAGTGTTGTATTTTTCAGGTGAAGGAGGACAACCAGGAAATTGCCAGCATGGAGAGACAGTATGTATTCATATCAATTTATTAGTTGCTTATAAATGTGAAATATATTTGCTGCTGTGTGTACATTGTGTGTGTGTGTGTGTGTGTTCGTGCGTGTGTTTAGGCTCACGGAGATCAGAGACAGGACCAGACAAATCACAGAGGAGATCCGACAGCTTGAGCAGGACTCAGAGGAAGCTCAGGGTAACTGACTGCTTTAAACTTTACACCAGATTACTGGACATAGACAGGACCAGGATTGTTTTCAGATACTGTGTTTTTAGTTTGTCTGAACTTCAACTTGTTTCTGAAGTCCCACAAACAAACGTGCAGGAATAATAATTAATATGTCTGCTTTTTCTCAAGGGGAGTGTCAGCAGAAATACAAGGAGCTGAAGAGGAAAGAGGAGGAAATTGACCGTAAGTTTTGAGCAGATGTTGACAGTGTGAAATGTCAAAATATTCTATATTCAGAAGATTGATTTGAAATGTAACAGTATTGTGGTTATGACATATAAAGCCTTAAATGTTATATTGAGGAGAGTGGTGAAACTAAGACATTTTTTACACTGACATTATTGTTGCTATTAGTAAACTACTTTGCCATAGCCATAACATGTTATTAGTGACAGATGGTGTCATATCTGAAGCTGTATAAGAGATTCTGTCCATCTTAAAGGAGCTAATAGTTCAGTTCATCCCTGTATTAATTTGGCAATTGCACTGATGCTGACAGTGAACTTTGAAACAATCATCTCACAAAAATAAACAGTAAAATTAGTCTAATCCAACCAAAAGAGAGAAAATATGTGTATAACATGGCCAGCTTGCTCATATTATTGCCAGCTACAGGGTTACTGTCAAAAGTAGATACTATAAATCATTTCAGATGTTGTTATTTGCTGCATTTTTCACTGATGAGGTTTGTAACAATAACACCATGTACATTAGAATGTTACTTTCAGATTTCTATCATTTCTGAAGCAATAGCTTTTGAAACATCATGATGTTTTTACTGAAGGACAAAGATTGAATTCTGGGCTTAGAAAGCAATTTACTTTTAACGCAAAAATATGATTCCAGTGGTTTAATTTGGATTGTCTTTTATTATGAAACAAAAGTAATTCTTTCTTTCTCTTCTAATTTCTGAGTATATAGGCCACAGTAATATGGCTTTCTGTAGTTATCTGATGTTCAGGGTAAAAAGTAAACGGTCAGAACTAATGTAAAATCTCACAATAACCTCACTAATAACTACTCTAAATGTTTAAGTTTAGAGTTGTGTACTTAATGTGCAGAGTGCCAGATTATTTGCTGTGTCACTGAGTTAATAAAGACAGTTATACTGAATTCATAGTATATAGTCATATCACTATCATCATATATGTGTATGTATGTGGACTACATGGAATCCCTTTTTGGATACAGGAGTCACCAAAGTCAGGATAGTTGCACATGTCTGTGTGACCAGATGTGCTGTAGATATAATGACAGGCAGACAAAACTTCTTTTGTTTGTTTCAGGGTTCCTGGAGTCGTTTGAGGACTTGAGGACTCAGGAGCAGGACAAGATGACACAGAGCCAGGAGAACATTGTCTCCCTCCTTGAACACTGCAGCCGGGTGAGGAAGGACGGAGGGCAACTGATAGTGAGAAAGACAGAATGCTAACAAGAGCAAGGAGAAAAAAGAGATGGAATAAATGGGAGTGTGTGTGTCTCTTTGTGTTCATAGAACATGTTGCGGCTACGTCATGTGGATACAGTGACGGCCAGTGAGCTGAAGAACATGCAGGAGGTGCTGGTCAGCAAGGAGACGGAGGTGGTCCAATCAGAGAGCACCGCCAGGGGACTGACAACAGGTCAGTGACACATGCGTCCCAGTAAGAGATAGCTACTGTGAGAAACATGTCAGACAAGAAAATGCTTTTGTCACCATGTAGAGTCGCAGCGTCTGCAGCAGGACCTGGAGAAGGTGCAGCAGCTGGAGGGGAAGATCACTGGGGAGCTCAGCACTCTGAAGGAGCGCGTCAGCACCATGGAGTCCGAGCTGCACACCTACCGAGACCTTGAGGCCCTGAGACACACGGCTGAGGAGAAGAAGAAGGTAACACAGGCCATGCTGGAGACATCACCTGGAAACTACCACCATCCTCAGGTGAATGACAGCTACACCCCACCCATGTGTTTCTTCTTCTGGCACAGAGGCTGCAGGAGGACCGGGTGTCCCTCACTCAGCGTCGGGATTCATTCAAGCAGCTGCTGGAGGAGATGAATCAGAAATATGAAGCTCTGAGGACCAAACTACAAGAAAACGAGACTCACGCTCAGGTTAGAGCATTTTACACTTCACATTTACCTTCACAGCTTTTAAACTTCACTCTACAGACACTGTCTTAGGTTCTGGTTTAGTCCAGCGAGACAAATACGCACTCGTACCTTCATCAGTAACCTACTGTGTGTTGAAGTTACCTTGAGCAAGGCACTGTTTTAATGTGTGTGTGTGTACTTGTTTTAGCTGACCAACCTGGAGAGGAAATGGCAACACCTGGAGCAGAACAACTTTGTAATGAAAGAGTGTATCCTTCAGAAACCTGAACTTTTATGTTTGTTAGGTGAGTGATGCTACTCATCATTTCCAAGGAGAACACCGTCAACTGTCATTATCAACAAAAGAATAATTACAAACGCACAACAAATTAGGTACATTCTTGAATTTGAAGTGTGTTTCACTCATGTTCGTGCTTTTGCACTTTCAATTCAATTCAACTTGATTTATATAGCGCCAAATCACAACAAAAGTCGCCTCAAGGCACCTAACATTATAAGGTTTAATACCTTATGTAATACAAGTATGTCTGTCCTTTATGCTTACGGGCCACCGCAGTTACCTTTCCTAAACTGTAGCATCAGTCATCGCTTCTAAATCCCAGGAGAGCGACTACGGCTCTGTTGCCAAGAACGTCTCCCAACAAGTGGCCGAGTACAACAAGAGCCTCATAGAGTCACTGCAGAACAACAGGAGTTAAAGTGTTACGTTTAACACACTGTGTGCAGTCTGACAACACAAGTCATCACAACCCATTTCAGTGATGTTGCTCAGCATGTATGGAAGTCTGGTTATGGTCTGCTGTCAGTGATACAGTCAACAATTTGCCACTCATCTACTTATTTTCTAGTGACACTAGTTGTCATGGAAAATTGTGTGAATATTAGCTGCTTGTTGTCTCTGAAAAATATTTCAATAACTTTGTCTAGTCAGCATTTGTAGGTATTTACTATATTGACTACTTAAGCTATAGATTATTAATCACTGGAGTTGGTTTCTATTGTAGTTTCAAGGTGATTTGACTGTATGTCATAAAGTTCACAGACCAACTCTGTGAGATACGCAAACAATAAATCCAAGCAAGTCAGAACAAGTTCACCTTCCTTTTTTTTTTTTAGATTTATTGCTTTTAATTACAGGGAAAACAGACCAACAGTTTGCATAAAACCCAAATTCTGCTCTAGAAATATATTTGACCTTTCCAGTACGTAGATATCAAAGAGTAAACATTAAAACTAAGGGTGGCAGCAGCGTGACCCCTCGCACATGTGTACAGTACAGCATTTTTATGAAACCATCCAGGTCAACAACAACCACACTTGTGTTGTTTGGTGCATGTTCAGTATATACACTAGCCTCCTTCTCCTGCAGATGTGCTGCGACTGGTCCATCTGACCTGGTCACTGGATCCAGAACTAAGCAGGATCTTCTGATCCACTTTAAAACCTCCAATGAGAGGAAGAACTTTGTAGGACACAGTTAGGGAACATATATAATCCTCAAAGTGAAGCTGGAGACGAGCTAACAGCAGCGTGTCTGAGGGTGTTTGCGCTTTATAGATTCACATTGAATGTCTCAGTCTCCACCACTGGCGTCTCCTCACAGTCACTTTAAGCTTTCAGGAAAAAACAAAAGATGTATGCATAGATTTCTATTTAACTCATGCACCGGTATAAAGTTGAGCAGTAAACCTCAAACCAGAGAGCAGCCGACAACCTCTCTCTCTGTCGGACACAATTAGTAGAAACTTTAAACAAATGACAGTATCAATGAAAAGAAATGGCTGATGGCTGAAAATAAGCGTTGTTCCAAAACTCAACAGTATCTTCGACATCTTCAGATAGGACACTCACAGTCCACAGTTCACAGGCTATGAGATGTTCAATGTTATTTTGTCTTGCAGTTATTCCGTGATATGAGAACTGTTAACTCACCTTCTCATACGGACCAGATAATGTGTTCACTATTAAATACGATAAGTGAAATAACTGAACATAAACACAACTCACTATTATAAAATGTTATTTCATTATTCCGATTTTATTATCAGTTTTACTGGACATCGATTTTTAAAAACTTTACATTTTGAAATCAAAATAATGAATTTGTATCAAACTGATAATAGAAATGATGAAATAACTAATAATGAGTTGACTTTTAAATGTTTCTTAAATTATTTCACCCACTATTGTTAACCACATAAATACTCATATTCATTCATACGTGAAACGTCCATCTCCACCTTGTACACTCATGAAGGCAACAGCTAATATTTTTGTAGTTAATCGTACTACATTCAGAGGTTCAGAACAAACATAAGCTTGAGAGTCTACGTGCTCTGAGAGGTCAAGGAAACCAAACTGTTGTATTCTTAAAGCAACAGTCTGCTTCAAACAGCACTTGTTGGACTTGTCTGACAATCGCAGGCAGCGTTTGAACTCTGTCACTCAAGCTTTCTTTGTTCAGTGTCACGTGGTTTTCACCTGTGATTCACTGACCCACAGCAGAAAGAAGAGACAGCACATGAGCAATAAACTGATCAGCATGGGAAAAATTTAAACCTGTGTAATTAGTTTGCTGACTTAGAGTCTGTAGCATTTAAGCAAACGTTATAGTCTCACTTCAGGAATGAGAACGTCACCTTCCAACATAGCTAGCATCCACAGAAACGGTGACAGAAAACTGGTGTTAAACACAAAGAACATCATTCTTGGAGAGAGATTAGCAGGTGGCAGTGTGATGCAGTAGAACTGTTTTTGACTCTAGACTCTGTAAAACAACACATCGTAGTTAGTTTGAAGCAAAAAGGCTTTTAGAATCCTCCCAGTAGTGGTTAAAAAGTCCTGTCTAGAGTATGACCAAAGCTTATGAGTGTCCAAAACAGAAAACCTTCATCTTTAGGCGCACATTACTCTAACCAATGCAAGTGGGAATCAGGTACCATTACACTACTAGCTAGTTGTGGAGATACCTTGATGACAGTGAAAGGTGGGCTATTGTAACTATATCAACATGGTTTTCTCTTCTGCTGTATTCCTACATTACAGTTTACTTTAGAACAGCGAACTCTCTAAAAAAAAGACTGCAACAGTCAGAATTTGTTGATTATTCAGCAAGTTTGATAAGAAAAATAAAAGAATCACCTCGGTTCTGGTGAGAACTCTTTTAGTGCACTTTACGTTCCTGCTTCACAATAGTGCAGTTCACACAGTAAAACTATAAAAAACAAACAAAAGGAAACACATAAAATTACAAAGCAGCAATAACTTCTCAACCAAACATATCAAGTGGCAAAAATGCATGAACTCCATACACTCGGATACAGTCAGATTCCTTAAATGAGGTCTACATTCAAAAACCTTACAGCAAAACTAAGAAATGAAAACAAACATAAAATCTATTTTGCTTACATCACTTTTTGGATTCTTGTTTAAGTCTTTGAAACCTGCTGTACAGTTCTGTCAGACGATAAAATCCTAGGTGAACAGTAATAATGAGGAAAAAAGCAGAAATGTTTAAGAACTTTTTTCAGTCGAGACTTCCACACAAAAGAGAATTTCCACAAAATCGATCAACTTCCTAATAGTTCAGTAATAAGTTAAATGTTTCCAACCCTCAGTGCAAAAAAATGACAAACAAACTGAAAGGGAAGGGAGCGGGTTAGTGTGCGCGAGACAGTGAATCATCTCCACGGAAACAAGATTTTCTCAGGCACAAGTACTTAGGCTTTGTCTGCTGAGCCCTTGGCAGGTCACTCCTTCTTTTTGAGAGAAGGTTTTTTTTTTTCTTTCCTGAAGTACACAGAAGCTTCGGCTCACACGCAGTGCCTGGGGAAGAACAGAAGAACCGTCGCTGTGGGAACGAGACCAGAGGAACTCCTCTTCGTCCTTTCTCCTTCAGTCGGCATTGTCAAGTGCTTCTGCGTACTTTAACCGGAAGCCACCTGCAACGAAAAACGCCAACACACAAGCGACATAGAGGCTTACAGATGCATCCGAACACACAAAGGATGAACAATCAGTGGACATCTGAGGAATTCTGAACATTACTTAATGGCAGTGAGGGCCCTGATTGTTGTCAGGCTGCGTCTTGCTTTGAACATTAGTTCAACATTAGTTTCTTTTTGAGTGAGCCGACTGATCTGTTGCTGTACCACTCACTGCTCTGCATTCACATCAACTGTCTTTGAAAATACATTTGCAAAGACTTCACAGTGATCATCATATATTATTAATCTTGTTGAACTGCATGAGGGTTACGTTGACTGTTAACAATTTCTACTTCCAATGCCAGCAGACAGGCAACATCAAGTCCTATACTGAGGCTTTTATGGTGCTTAGCAAAAGAAATAACAACTGCTGTTAACACTATCTGCAGGTGGCACAACTGTGGACACTTTTACTTATCCCCATTAGCCCCAGATTCTTTCTACAAAAAAGCTAATGGAAGCGTTCCTGAGCTTTTCTATGGGTTCCATCTCAGATCATCTCCTGTGCAGTGAATGAGATCAAAATAGGACTAGGTTATCAAAGTGATGACAATAGGGCCACCTGTGGGGAAATACTAACAGCTGCAGTTAGATTTTCCTTCTGAAAAGCACTGTAACATCTTTACAACATACTCAAAACAGCAGCAACAGAACAGTCTTAAGGTAACTATTCAACTGTTACTCTATCTACTGCTGCGGTTCCTTTGCTATCCCACAGGTGGCAGCATAGTAGAATCAATCTAACAACAACCTTGCTCTTCTGGATAAAACACATGAAGGCTGTGGTCACACCTGCTGATTGGCGAGTTGAGCTTCTCATGCTGTCTGCCTATAAACACACAAACCAGGAGCTGATAGGACAAACTGTCATGGGCTGACCACTCAGGATGGGGGGCGGGCGGCAGAGGAGTAGTCTGAAACAAACCTTGTTATCCTGTCCATCTACGATGACAAACATTTTTGCCGAAATGTATCTCCTGACAGATTTATTCCACACATTCTGATTTCTACCTCCTGATAAGAGAGACGTGTATCTTCATGTTCCAGTGGTGATGACACTAGTGTTCTGGACAAATAAACTGGTGGAGGTATCACCCACCACATCTGAAATTAAACAGCTCAAACTACACGTGGTGAAAATGAGCCCTAATGTCTCACTTTCTGTGCGGAAGGTTGGACTCTGAGGACTGCTGGGGCTCTTGGAAAAGGAAAACTAAAAGGTCCTTTGTTTGTCCCTGTCCCGTGTCGCTGCATTACCTTGCTGTGTTGAGTCTATGGAGGGCTGGTTGCACTCATGAGCGTAGTGGCCGCTCACACCACAATTATAACAGGACACATTGCCATTCTTCTTATTGACTCCACCTCCCCCCAATGTCACAGCAGGCAGCATCCCCAGATGATTTGGGTACACATGCTGGTAGACACGCTGACAGAACGATGCTGCCGGCGCCATCTGCTGCTGGAGGTTGTAGCTCGCAGCCGCGGCTGCTGCCACGGCCACGGCCTGAGTGCTCAGCATGTGTGATGGTACGTCTGCGTGACTGTGAGAGTGAGTGTGCAGGGGGCCGTAAGGGGGCGCATGTGCAGGAGGTGGAGCAGTAGGGAAGAAGGGGGGCAAGGTGGCGGCGCCGTTGGCCTGGTGAGGAGGCGGGGCCTGGGTGAGGTAGCTGTTACTACACAGGCTTGTTAGATGGAAGAGAGTTGGAGGAATGCCTAACATCTGCTGTGCTGCTGCTATTTGGTGGGTGGGGAAGAATAAAGGTGTCTGGCACCCGGAGGCACCACTGACACTGTTGTTGCTGCCACTGCCTCGCCCGCCACAGTTGTTGTGACAGCCACAAGTCCCACAGCCCATTGATGGTGGCTGCTGCTGCTGCTGCTGTTGTTGTTGTTGTTGGGGTGGTGGTGGTGTTGGCTGCTGGGGGGAAACTTGTTTCTGCTGGGTTTGCTGAAGAGGAACAGAGTTACCAGGAGCAGCAGGAGCAATTCCACAGGAAGCGCTGCTGTTGATGTACGATGTACAATCGCTGTGTGCCGTGCTGTGAGTAAGAGCTGGGCTGGGGCTGGGTGCAGGTCCAGGGGTGTGGGTGGGCACAGCTGGAGGAAGAGCTGCCTGTACATGTCCATGAGATGGAGCTACTCCAGTGGCTGCAGGTGCTCCTACAGTAGGCATGACAGATGATGGGGCAGGGGGCAGCGTGTAGGAAGAAGGCAGGGCAGACGGTAAAGTTAAGCTGGGGTGTTTGGCATGTGAAGTCTCCACATGTGGCAGAGAGGAGGCCAGACCTGAGCTGGCGCTAGCCGGGTCTTGGCAGGGCAAAGACTGTTGAAGTGTAGAAGGGAAGGATGTGGGTCCAGGGGTCATGACACTGATGGGTCGTACTGGGGCCTGGTTTGAAGCCTGTGCCACAGCAGGACTTGAACCACTCACTGAGGCTCCATCGGTGCCACGCTGGCTGTGAGACAGAACTGTTTTGAACCTTGTAACCAGAGGCTGCACAGCAGGACTTCCTGGAGGATGGAGGCCGATCGGTGGAATACCAAAAGTTGGGAGTGTGTCCCTCTTCTCTGGGTCTCCCATAATTCCTGATCCAGGGACAGCTGGAGGCACTATGGGCATCTGCATCATAAGTGTTCCAGATGACGGTTTCCCATCAGGTATGATGCTTTGGCTAGGGGGGGGCAGTGGAAGCGAAGAGTCAGTGGCCCCATTGGGGAGCACATAGGGCAGAGGATGCATGAAGGAGAGATGGGGCAACTCTGTTCTCATCTCTGTGCAGAGGGACTCCATGTGGGCCTGGTGGTGGTTGGAAGACAGAGGATGGACAGAGGAGACCTCTCTCACTGCAGCTGGATCAGTCTGTTGTGTGAAGAACATGTCAGGGCCCGGACCTTTACTGGAGTCATCAGAGTGGCTGTCTGTATCTAAAGGGAGAAACTAGAATCAATCCATGTTACAACCAACCAACCAACCAACATCCTACACCTATAAAAAAAACCTTTGTTGTTGTCGTCCTCACTATCCAGGCTCTCTGGTCCTCTGTGTTGGGGGCTGGATGGAGAGCTATAGCTTTCTGACGAAGTTTCACCAAAGGTATCTGCACCAGAACCTCCATCTGCAACAACATCTGTGTTAGACAAGCTTCCCAGGTACCAGGCTACAACAGCTTTTGTGCGATTATGATCTTGTGATTATGATAAGGCATTGAAAGCATTGTCCTGCAGCAAACAGTGTCGTGTAGTAATTTCATATCCATTTCACTCGTTTACAATAACCCTAGAACTAAATGTTCCTTTCTTGTGTTGGTGTGTTGCAGTCACCCAGACACTCACCTTTCCTCTGAGGTGACAGAGCTGGTCCTAAACTACCATTGGTCACAAAGGCAGCTCCTTTCCTCTTCCCCTTGTCCCTGGAAAAAGGAAGAGGACAGAATAACATCAGCAGTGAAATAAAGTAACTGATGTGCAGTGTCTTGCGTCAGATTATAGACTGCCAAGGAGATATTACAGTCCCTCATGTCCATACAGACTGCAGATCAAATCTTTCTCTATTTTGTTACTTTCAAAAAGTAACAGTTGAGAAGCAGCAAAACAATTATGATGCTTTGTTCCTATTTTACTTAGCAGCTGCAAAGTTAGTGTAACATCTTCACAAATAAGCCGTTGTTGACCTACCTGTCTGAAGGTGGGACTCTGCTTTTGACTTTAGTCACAGGGTGGCTTCTCTTCTCAGTGTCCTGGTGCTGTAAGAAGAACACGAGTCACATCATGACCATTACTGCGTTTTATTTGTGATATTTTGTTGTATATCAAACATGTCAGCAGAAGTAATAAACAGAGATACAAAATTAATATGACATCAGAAGATGCTGCTTTCTCACAAATAGGAAGATTATTAACATTACTATCAAATTATATATACTGTTCTTTTGCTCTGTATGTTGTATCACTGTACTTTATGTAACTTGTGCAACAACAACAATCATATACTTTTTAAACTTTATTCAATAAATACCAATTGTGCATTCTGGAAAATTCTGACGACTCAAATTCTTATTTTTCATGTTTTACGTTCTTTCAAAATACCAGAAGAATTCACGACAACTGGAATGTTCTTACTAACGATTATCACAATGACAAAAACAACACGAGCAAAGACAAACACTGTCCAGCAGCACAGAAAAGCATTTACTAGCTACTAGTGTTAAGCCTCTATTATGACAGTGACAGGAGGAGGGGCGGGGGCTGCTTTGTCAGCAAAGTGCTGTCTCTCTGACTCACACACAGTCTTGACGTGCATCAGTGATTAGCTGTGAGAACTCCTGTTCACGTGGCAGCGATGTAACACATCCAGTCACTGTAGGCTACAAAGAAATACTTGTAATGATTAACCCACTTTCTTGGATTTGTTCTCAACTATGCTCTGTGCTGCTGAACTTTACAGTTGAGTTAATAATTACATCAATGCTGCTGTTACATGTTGATCCCAGCTATGTCTTCAACCCAAAATAACTCAGTGGCAATACTCCTATAAAGAAAAATTCTACACTAGGAGACACACACACTGAAATTGTGTGTTTCCAAAACACAGATGACCTACATTCTGTATGGTTCCCGAATGCCTCACATCTGACAGCATGTTTCTGGCAGACAGAATCATGCGCAGATGCCAGTGAAATGTCCACTTACAACAAGAAGAGAAAATATCCATCCCCACTTCTATCATTAGTTGATGTTACAGAGAAATATTCAATTAGCTGTTTGATTAGCATCAATCACACTAACGTTCGTCTAAACACTGATTGATGATTGGCAGGTCATTCTCCCAGCTTACTGTGATTGTGTGTGTATATCACACAGACACAGACAGAGGACAACAGCAGAGTGCACACGCCCAGCAGTGTGTAGTCGTCTGAGACCGTGGGTTCATTTCAGACCCTGTGTGGCAGCCCGCTGCCCTCACCTGTTCGGCCTCCTGACCGCTCCTCAGCGTACAGCTCTTCTTCCTCCTCTCTGCTGGACCATTAAGCTCTGTAGTGTGGCCCCCCCTCCAACCGTCCCCCTGGGAAGCTTTGGCACTAGAAAGACTGATGGAGAGGACAGAAACATAAGTGACGCCCGGGCCCTGAAACTAAGGTCTCAGCATATTTCACTGTTGTTACTGAACTTATACAGTGACGCATATTGTTTTCAGTCTTTCTTGTCTACAGCTCTATGCAGCATGTCCTGTTAGGGAACATCACTGTGTGTATTCTTAGTAATTAGCTGTTTTTTTTCCATCATAATGGTTTAGATTATGTCATTATTTGCGGCAATGACATCTTACTTTTATCAGACAGTCTACTCACCCTTGACATGGACTCTTGGTCCCGTGCTTTTTCTTGTGTCCCTGAACATATGACTCCACATCTAGAAATAGAGAAAAATCTATAAAGGACCATTACAACTGCTGTTCATCAATATTCAAGAAAGACAATGAAGTATTGTGTAAAATGTTGTGCAAAAGTCTTAGGCCACCATTAGAGTTGTTGTTTTGGCAGTGCTATTATGACCATATATATATTTATATATAGTCTCTTTTTTATAATACAGAAAATATAGGAAATAGTTGTTTGTTGTACTTGTTTAGGCTAAAGTGACAAATATTAAGTGTGATCTCTGTAGAGGAATGTCGAGAAGTCAAGGACAAAAACAGGAGTGAAGACTTGTCAAAATCTGATGAGAAGTTTCTACTTTGAGAGACGGGAACGAGTCCAACATGGACCTGACTCAGCATCTGGCTGCTTCATCTGGAGGCCAAGTTGATCTTTCTATAGCCCAAACAAAACCTGATCAGGAATGGTCTTTGCGAAAGGAGAACAGCCAAGAAACCACTCTGTGTTTCTAGTTGTTCTAATGTAAAAACTGAGAAATAAATATATATGGACATCATAGCATTGCTGAAAAACTCATCCAATAGTGGCCTAGGTTCAAGTTCAAGTTAAAGGAAATACCTTAACCCTAAATACAACATGAAATTATCAAATTAGCAATATTAGTAATGAGGATTTATCTAATACGCAGGATTTAGTAGTATTAACAATTAAAGTACATTATGAGCCAGGCCGGAACTGTGGTTACTGCTGCTTGAGCTCGACTCATATATAGCCTTGAAATATGAGGATCTGAAACGGTCTCGGCGTTTCCAAAGACCTCCAAAAATAAACACGTTTGCTTTTCATTTTTTCTACGCAGCTCAAGCTACGGCTGCAGCGCTGCTTAGTGGGCCGCTGCTTTGCTTTGTCTGCACACACGATTAGGCCTCATTCACTGTGATCACTCATTATATATGCTCCTGTGCATTCCCTTTGTCCTCTCTGTTCGTCCCTCCCTGTCGCTCTAACTCTCGACAGAAGAAAACACCAAAATATAATTTAACTTCTTCTCACCTTCCTCCTGACTGGAGGCGTCAGAGCAGTCTCCTTGGTAGACCTTTCCCAGTTGGCAGTTGCCTGTAAAGAACAACATCACTTGGTTTCTGACAACAGTAATCGGATCATAGTATGACGTTACATCCTCTACATCAGGAGCACTGCAGGCATCACATGTGTGTTACTGCGTCATTGCCTGGTGTCTAATTCAACAGCTACGTGTATGTTAACTTTGGATTCCAGCACTGATTTGTAACAAGCAGCGTTTGTGTGCAGATAAATAGTGAGAAATAAGTCACTCCAGCTTTGTCACCCCAACCTCAGGAACAGGTTTTCTTCAAGGACCTCTGTGTTTGGCTGCATTCAGTCTTTCACTGAGTCAAATCAAGTTGTAGCAAGACCACAGATCTTATTATTACTAATATTCATTTCAGTAACACTTGCAAACA
This sequence comes from Sandelia bainsii, assembly GCA_032362345.1. Taxonomy (NCBI): domain Eukaryota; kingdom Metazoa; phylum Chordata; class Actinopteri; order Anabantiformes; family Anabantidae; genus Sandelia; species Sandelia bainsii. Next base: position 29,563,653 of record JAUMHL010000013.1, read on the forward strand.
CTAAAGTCTGGTTTCACTCTATCATTGTGGGTTATTAATGTACAGTAGATTAATGGGCAAAAAGGTCCATTTAGCCATTTAAAATTAAACCTACAGGGATGTGAAAACTCAGAGGCTGCTTTAAGTTGAACATTTTACAGTGCGGTTTTAAATAATTCAGTTATTCATTTTGTAACTTCTGATGTGACATTTATGAATGATGTGCAAGAAAAATGCAAATAAAAACGTCCAGTGTAGACACAACCAGCTTAAACTAACCAGAGTAAAACAGAACTCTACAATTTAAGAAAGTAAATTTCATACTCAAAGCAGATGGCTGCCAAAAAAAGGGTTTTCTTTGAGACAGAATTGAAAAAGTCAGCCTTCATTTATGCTCATGTTCTCTGTGTTTTCCAGGTGTTTTTTAAGGGTGATGAGGTTAATTACTAATTACTCACTCTGTAATGTCTGAATATAAGAAGAGGTGGTGTTCTGTGAACCTAATGATGTCACACATCTGTTCCATGGACCTGTCGAGCCAAACTAACTAATGTTTTAATAAATCACAACAGAGCCTAAACACATGCGAAGAACTGTTCGGATCTTGGTAAAAGCCAATGTACTGACTGTGCAGACAAAATACAATGACACCGTTATATTTTGAAAACCTGTCTTTGACCAGTTGTCTTAATATGGCCAAATACTGAAGGATTGTTCTTTCTCATTTTAAAACATGCTTATTCACTGAATTGAAAAGAAACACGAGGACTAAAAAAACAACGCTGTGTTCTATAATAATAGAACATGACACATGATTCTGTGGTATCGCTGTGAGAAGATCAGATCAGTGACACTTCAAACAGCTTAAATGTTACCCATTCTGAGGGCTAACTTCAAAGGCAGCGCATTATAAAAGAACACATTCTTTGCGGATAAAATTATATTCAAAATGAGAAGATGTTTTGAAGGGAGAAAAAAAACAACAACATTCCTCGTGATCAGAAGTTCACATTTGGTGTGATACTCACATCTGCAACACGTAGGTTTAGCAGAGTAACTGGAGTCACATTTGAAGAAGCTGCAGACCCTCCTGGTCTGTCTGAAGGCTGGAGGAGCAGACAGGAACCTTTCCCTAAAAGGCAGAGAGTAAGTGAAACCTGAGTGGAATGTGTATGTCTGAGACTTTTGGTAACTTTTGGTGAAAATTTGAATTACTCCCTCTTACATATATTTAGATATACTTGTTTTCCTGTCTAGCTATAATCAAACCATAACACATTGGCCCTGAATATGCAAATCAGTGATTAATGACAACAAATGTTTATTTGCAACCATCTTTGGAGCTCTCTTCTAATTCAACGTACAGAACTGTCCTCGCATACTGTAGATTAAATAATAAAAGTTTCTTCTCACACAAATAAAGTGAAGACCTGTAAAAGACGAGAGACAAGCGAGCAGTAGCTAAAGAAGATTACTGCACTATGGACTGGACTATTGATGAAAAGCTTGAGCTCACAGAGACACACTAGGTTTCATTTTCCAGTTTCCCTTCAAAGAAAATGAAACTGATGGACATAGTGGTGTGTGTGTGTGTGTGTTTAGGCTGTGTATCTGAAAAAGGACTAGTTGGCTCTCAGAATCAGCCACACCTATTCTGAGTGGCTGACTATCCATCCAACCATGACACACACACATAAATAAAATATAAATATCCCCGATACATTATGTCATGGTGACAACAACAAAACCAGATGAGTGTAACACTACGTCCTATTTGAAAGATTTTTTTAAGGGAGGCTCAACAGAGAGTGAAAGAGCAGTGGGAGAGACATGCAGCAAAGAAGAAGGCACTGCACTCCTCCAAGGACTTGTAAGTCAGTCAAATTTAGGCAAACACTCACGATGCACATAATTTTAGATTTGAGGTAAATTACACTTTGGGAGAAAATAATTCTACTAGGAAACATTTATAACTCTTCTCAGAAACCATAGGAAAAGCTATTTCAGAGAAGTATCAACATACTCCAGTGATATTAGTTTGTAATCACACTATAATGTACAGTGAAAGCAGGAAATGTGTATATACTGCATCAGTCATCATGTTTTATGGATAATATTTTAATAATGCCGGTCAAAAAACAGAGCATTATGGTTTCCCAAAAAGAAAGTCTATTAATGTGAACTATTTGTGGATGCTGCACTATCAATACATTATTTGAAATTATTTAGTTATGCTGAACACTGATGTGCCCTTGTGTCCATTCATAAACACATATTTGTCCTATACTGACCTGCTGAGAAAAACACATAAAATTGTGAAAAACTGCATGGTTGGCGGGAATTTGGGTTCAGTTGTCTCAAGTCATTTCTGATGTTCATCTAGTATTTTCTTGCTTTATAACATTACTATAAGTTAACTGCATGTTATGAGTTAACTGCTTTCATGTCGCTTCCTCTAGGTCACAACAGAGCTGTTCACTGCCTCCTAGTGCAAGAAAGCCTCCTAGTTCTCCTCCGAGTGAACTGTGACACAGTACGGACTGAATGTATTCCAGATTTATTACATACAGGAAATGACCCTGAGACAGATGTTGACCTCTTCTTCTGGGAGAAATGTGAATAACAAAATGAAATGACCACAGTCTGGGGCTTGTCCTCAGTCAAGGCAGCACTTTGTAATGTTTTCATGTGATCCTATATGATGTGAATGCCAGAGAACAACAAACAAAACCATAGAGTGCAGGAAATCCATCCTTAGGCAATTTTGAGAATATTCCAATTCTAATGCAAGAATCATTGTACCAAACTACCAAACATAAATACTCATCAGTAATCCAATATTACTGTAAGACATTGATGCAGTATCCCTGTTATTTTACATATGAGGTGTGTATCTGTGTTAAATGCAATGTACCTGAGGTTATTCTCCACCTCTCTGCTCTCATACTGGTTCCCCTGGTTCAGAAGCCTCAAGATGCTCTTCGCAAACGGCTCAGTACACTGATCCTTAGGAAGCTGCACAGAAGAAGAGGGAAGGTAAATAACAGGCAGACTACACAGAGAATCAGGTTTGCACAAATAAAGTTATCATCATCAGTCTGTAAGACATTTGAACATAAACTTATCACATCATTATCAAATGCAGCAGCACGGCTTTGGAATCAGCTTGAGTGGTGCTGAATGAAGCTTTGGCCAAAGAATATGTCAACATACTGAAATGAACTTTACAATCCAAGGTTGACTATACTATAACTCATGGTTATTGTTATCAGATAGATTCATAATTAAAACAAGACAGAATTAAATAAAGTTTCTGTCATCCTCTCTTTTGTCAAAGAGTGATATGACCTTTACTATACTAGTGGTCGACTGATATGGGTTTTTAGGTGTGATGCCCATGTTTCAAAAGCAGGGAGGCCGATGGCTGATATCTATAACGCTGATATGTTGTTGCTGGTTTTACTGTATGCTGAAATAAATGAGCATTTCATGCATTAATAAAGTATTCGAATTATTTCAAGTATTTCAAAATAAAAATAGTTTTGGAAACACAGATAACCAACGCTCTGGACTGTCCCTGAACGCCTCACCAGGGCTGCTACTGTGAGAAATGGTCACTTCTGACAAGAAGAGAGAATATATGTGTCTTCTATAATTTGTGGCCGTCAGGGAGCTGCTATTAAAATGAATGGGCCACACAGAACTTCTCGGAGAGTTGGGAAGTTTGTTATTCTGAGAGTTTGTAGTTGTTTAACAGGTGTCCCACTATTTTATTGGCTCGCCTTTATTACTCGCTTTTACAATAACAAGTGTTAAATATGTACAATAAAAAAAACTAAGTCTCAGCTCACCTGTGCTCCCTCTGTTCTCCTGCCTGCTGTTCACTCTGTGTGGAGGAGCTGAGCTCCACCCTCGGTCACAGAGAGCAAACACAGAGAGGAGAAGAGGCTGCAGCACAAACACCATAACTGTATTTTCAGATTCACTAATCTTGCTTACTGCTCTCTTCAAATGCATCCTAGTGAGTTACTTGCACTGGTGCACCAGTATCATATTTCACATTCATATGCTGTAATTTTCAGATCCATATACAAGTGAAATGCTCCCAGTGTAGACTGCAGACATTTTTTATTGTCCAGTGTGAGCGCAGACATCATCCAATGAAAATGTCAAAGATCCGACCTATTCATCAGCCAACCACTAATGTACACTACAACAGACAGTGACATAAAAGTAAATACCTTAAGAAGGAAGTTCTCCAATTCCAGGTGGGTTTTGGTCACGCTACTAGAAGAAGAATCTGACCACTTCACCTGAAACAGCAGAGGACAATCTCCATCACCACATGGACTATGAAGAGAAAGCTGATAATGTAGCTATGTAACAAAAAAACAGGAAACAATTAGAACTCATTCATATATTTTTGATGATATTTGGTGGTTATTGAATGGACAAAATAAATGACACAAAACATGTTAAGTACTATGAGAAAACTTATGACAAATATCAAATAACATGATCAATATTTATTTAGTGCGCCAGTCCAAATAATCCTAATCATGAATTAGGTGATATCACATCAATAAATGTCACTGTGCCAGTTAGTTTGTTTTTATATCTGTAAACAATAAAGTTCAGCGTAATGATAACTAACTCTGCAACTATTAGTTTTTGGATATATAGTAAAAAATATAGTAAACTTGAGCCATTTCAGAAATCAGACAATAGCACTGGGGAAGCACATGATCAGGCACAAATTCACTGTGCAGCATGACAACGTGCCCAAACACACAGTCAGTCATTACTGTCGTTAGAAACAACTATAACAGATTGTATATTTTTTTGTTCTCCAACACGCTAGAAACAACCTAACTTAGTTACCTAAACCTAAAAATTGTCAAACAAGACTAAGACTATAGACACAGTACTCTGGGACTTGATAATATAGAAAATGGGTCCCCATCGACATGCCAGAGGGCTGCACCTCCAGACATGCCTTCAACTTTCTTTTTTTGAGGCCTCTTACAGAAGCGTTTGTAGAATATTCAAGAGCAGGAAGCAGCCGCTGTCAGATTGGCCTGACCAGAACATCCCTACGTTAGTGTGAGACTCTTAAAGCAGCAGGAAACACTTGGCAAACACAAAAAGACCACAGAAAGCACTTTACCTTTTGTCAGGCATTCATGTTTGAATGATGAAAATGACACGTGTCCATTTAGCCCATAGGTGCAGTGTCTACCTATAACCTTTATTTACTCAGAGTAGTTACTGAAAAACACCCTGATCACATTCACACCTGGAAGCTTCCCTGTAACCACAGCTAGACCTTTGACCAGGGAGCAGCTCCACTGGAACAGCTGGGATTAAGGGTGTTTGTTCAAGGGCATCACAGTGGTGCTGATGAGGGAGGGGCAAATGTTGCTTTTTCACTTGTCCCACACCAGCTGTATTTCTACTGGGAATTGAAGCGCCACCTGTCTGGCTTGCTTCTCTAACCTTTAGGCCACCTCTAGTACAAAACACACACACACCCAACCCACAGTATGGAGTTACAATGTGTGTTTCCTCTTTGCTTTCACATCAGTAGTTTAGTGCAGAGGGAGGGTGAGAACGACTCACGAGTGCTGTTGGCTTGACTGTGTCCTTTTCCATCTTTCCTACTGAAATATTGTTCTGTTAATGAGCACTAGTGCTGGGCGGTTCATACCGAAAACCGGTTTTTATTTTTGTTATGATATGGATTTTTCTTATACCGTAAATAGCCTACACAACGTTCGGAGCATAGCGCAGCGGGAAACTGTTTAAGGGGGGACCTTTTTCACTGCTACACCGCTAAACACGCATGTAACGGAGTACCTG
>JAUMHL010000013.1:29569590-29600118 GCA_032362345.1 Sandelia bainsii
ACCGAGCCCCTCCCACGTCGCTGTGACTGTCGTCGGCTCGCTCTGTCGCTTCTCTCTCAGCCTGAATCTGTCTCTCCGCTCCGGGGTAGGCAGACCCTCCCTCATAAGTATCATCTAAAAAAGTGGATCTTTCTCCTCCTCTCTCTCTGTCACCTGAACAACACACCTCAGCTGGTTCTCCTGATTCTCTCAATCAGTGGAAAATATGATTAACACCAACTCATGCATGGGGAAAAATACCGCTGAATACCGTGAAACTGTCATAATTTTGAAAAATACCGTGATATAGAATTTTGGTCATACCGCCCAGCTCTAGTGAGCACTAAATATTTCTATTAGTTACTGTGAATTCATGTTGGGATAAAAACTGGTCATCAGCAGTGAAAAGCAGCAGCTAGCTTGTCACTACATTGGCTTCCTATAGAATGGATTGCAGTGACAAAACAGGTCAAAAAAGAGAATTTGCCCCAAATTTGCCAACTATGACTTACCCACAAACCTGCACCTGTAATATCATGGACACATTATGGAACCTGCATTTAATCCTGCATGGTCGAGTCTGACTTGGCTTCTGAAACATAATGCTGTTACACAACCAGAGTACCAGAGAATGAGAAGAAAACAACAGTCAGAAAGCCACCTCATGCACAAACTGACACTGACAGTTGAACACTGGCAGTGGATGGAGAACAGCTTAGTCCATCATGTCGTGTTTGACCTGACTGTGATTAAATGAAGACACAACAGTTCACCAGTGTAGGTTTCAACATATTTTTCTGATTAACATAGAGCATGTGGAAATACCACTGTCTCTCGTGTCTCTGACCATCTTTCTACAGAGAAAGACGACCACTAATATGAAACATTGTTCAACGTTTATTATATTACTCTATGTGGTTTTCTCCAAGCTATTATTGTTACAGGAACAGCAAGAATCCATATTTGCGGTGGTGTTACATACCTCAAAGTTGTATTCCTTGTCTATTCTGGTCCGAGTGATGCCCCTGAGAACAATCGCCTCCATATGCACCGCTGCAACAACAGAGACCACTTATAAAATCTTATGAATATATTTTGCAGGAAAAGAGCAACACAGCTGCTATGACTAAGTATGTATTAACTTCACAAACATATACCATGTGTCCACTAAAAGCCTATTCAAATATTCTGGCTCATACAACTACCTGTATTATTACAGCATCTATCAGTACTTTTTACAGTACTTGTCCAGACAAATTAATACATACAAAAAAAATCTCAGGGAGCTATACTGCAACCATGGACACTGCCAACATAAAAAAGCATAAACACATCATGTGAGTAATCATTTTGTTTAACCGCAGAAAAAAATAAATAATTAAAAAGTTTTAGAATAAATGCTACAGTGACACATTATTACTTGCATATTCTTTTTATAAGACTACTTTGCCAGAGCACATCAAACAGGCTGCTCAAACTCTGGATGCACAAATCACAATGCTTTTCCCGTTTCCCTGTATCAATTTTAGTAATTATGTACAGGATAGGCACCTTCTCTTGGTGTTGCCCAGCGGCTGGAGCGTCGATTCTGGCAAGTAGGATGGGAGGCTGTACACTCTCCCAAACCTAGTGCTTGTGAAGGCAAGTAGCCTGCCTTCTGACCTGTCAGCTCCTGGAAACCAAAAACACATAGGAAGTTAGTTACTGGCTCATACAAGTTCAAATTCAGATGTTTAATTATAGCGCATGTGTTTCACAGTAATGTCTGGGAACATGAATATTGGTAGAACATCTTATTGTATATAATTGTAATATCCAGTTACTACCACGGAAAAAAACAAACCAATAGAAAAATTCACAACTATATCTACACAAACCCGCTATAGATGTTGAATAGTTGGAGAATAGTGGACAATGAACAGCTAATACTTTATAGGAAATACAGAAAAGTGCAACAGCCTGTGGGATTTCAAAAAAAGCCAGTAAAGCATAACTGACTAACAATGAACAAGGACAGAGCAGACATGATGTAAGCAAAAAGAAACACCAGTTACCACTGTTTGTTTCTAACCTTCCTCTCGCTCACTGTCCCTCTCTCCCTCTGTCTTTTACCACATTTGACAGTGCCACAGTCCAGAGGCAGTACAGTGCTCTAAAAATGGCAAGTGTGATTTTATTAAAAGCAGTGCATCTTCACCAGGCCGGGCCCTGACTCACAATGTTGACCTAGTTGATTCATCTAGAACAGAGACACCTTTTCAGAGCGCTGATTAAAAAGTACACCCAGTGTGTAAAAAGAACACTTCACTAGATTAACGTTGCAATGCTTTAAGATCAATAACCATTAGAATAAAGAAAACACACACACGGACGCTTGCCTCACAGACACACAATAACGTCTTCGTGATTACATCCTACTGTACATTTCAACACTAACTCTACAGTGTCTCTTTTCACAGAATAACAAGAACTTAATCTGCTGACAAGAAGGAGAAAATTTACAAAGAGACAAAATATGAGATAAATGATGATAAATGGTGACGAGGAATATTGTGTAGAAAATGACTTTTCCCTAAAAACAGCATCCGCCGATGTTTAATACTTAAGTATGCAGCTTCCATAAATTGCTTTTAGATACTAGCTCTAAGAAATCCTATACTTCACAAAGTCAAATTACATTTCAGTTGCTGAGTTCAAGTTCAACTGTGCTTCTCGGTGGTAGTTTTGTAATACAGAGGTATATTTGGAATTATATTTTCTTGACTGGCAAGTGTCTCTCACTAAACCCTGGAGGTTGCTCTGCTCTGCTCGCCCAACAGTAGCTCCATCCAGGCTCTTCAGCCAAATATGGATTTTCTGGCTTCAGGAGCTGACAAGCAAAGCTGCAAACACTAAACCCACACCCCCCTGACTTGTTACATCAACTTATCTGGATGTGACAGGATGTGGTGCGATGGGAAAACGCATTTCAAGGAAATTCACTTCACTTATCACAGCAAACCTGTTTTATTAAGAAAGCTGCCTGCTGTTTAATATCCGTCCAAAAGATGCTACACCTATGTTTGTCTACAATCTGTTTTCCCTACTAGTTTATATGAGAACTTAATATGTTGCCATAATTGATTTTATTGGGTGGCAACAGGTAAATGATAACATTACAGCACTGTGTAACTAGGACTGTACATTAGTAACTGTAGCATTTCAGCAACATATGCACACAAGTTATGAGAAATGTTACTCAACAATAATACAACCAAGACTTTGGTTGCCAACTGAAAATACCTATCTTTCATCAAGCTGTCTGATTTTTTCATTTATTACTGTCTCAAATGGTCACACCAGGCTAAGTTATAAAATGGGAAACACGTATGCAGAAAGGAGGATCAGCAGATCAGTCTAGTAGCTTGTTGTCGTTAGCATCAATGATAGCTAACATTATTAACGTTATTAATAAAACAAAAATAAATCTACCAAGCATGGCACATGTTAATCGGACGCAACTTTTACAGCAACTGACACAGTCAGTATAATCAGCTGCTGCCCACATGTGAGTGTCATTTCGCTCTTAAAAAGCCACATGTGAACTTGTCAAACACCTGCTGCTACAAAGTTACAGTGTAGACGAGCTGTGACAGGCAGCATGAAGCTGTAAACTGTTAGATATGTTGACAATATTGTCAGAACAGGGATTGACGTTTCATATCGATTCATATAACTTTAGCCTATTAGCATACAGTAAGCTTGCTAATACTTTTACTTGTCTGAACAATGTATTTATAAAGATAACGGTAACGTTAGCCAATACATATCCGAGACAAACGTTGCTGCGACCAAGCTAATGTAGTTCCAGCAATATCCTTCCTATAGCGTTACATTGCTGGTGTAACTGGATCAAACCACCTGCTAAACTTTAGCTGCTGGTAGGTTGAACAGCTAGCTCGTATGTTAGCTAGCTCCATTAGCTCTCCTGTCTAGGGCGACTGCTTATGCTAGGAAAAGGACGTTTTCTTCTAGAGGGGTTAGAGCATAAGTTGTGTAACTTTACATGTTGTTATCTAGCCATGTATAATCCAGCCATGTATATTTGTTTAACTTAAAACTTCAGCTAAATATGCCAGACATTTAAGTTGACTTAAACTCTCTCGACGAACAAAAGTTGTTAGTTCATCAAGTGTCGAGCTGGCTTAGCTTTCAGTGGTAATGTTGGCGTGTTGTTCATTACGTTACCGTTGTCTGGGCGTTTATTCTAAACCGACTTTGACGTCTCTCCTCCTCTAAGGCCAGCTCTATTTTGTCCAGCTGCCCACGGACCGTCTCCCGTTGATGGAAATGGAAAGCTGGGTGTAGAGAGGCCATGGTAAAAAGCAGCGCCACCTGCTCCAGAGGACCTGTCGCCGTTTCGTTAGTAGGGAAGCCGCAGGTCTGCTCTGACCGCCTGTATACATTCCCGTCATGACAAAGTGGATGAAACGGGTAGTGGTGAGGGTCCCTGAAGGCAGGAAGAGAGTAGTCATAATTTTTGTAGAACACGGCTGGGTCCACATGTCTCAGGATCCTAAAGAGTATTCCAGCACATTCTCTGCTGTCAGACCCGAGGAGGGACAGACAGACTAGGAGCTTAGACCTCACCACTGGGTCAACCACGTCCGTTAAAAGGCCCAGATCGCTCGGGCTATTTGCCCTAAACTCAAAGTCCCGTAAAACATGGTAATCTTTCCTAGCGAGATCCTCTAAATACGATCCCAAAAAACGAAGCTCCAGGGGTTGGCACATATGTAGCAGTCCGCACATAAACTCGATACGCTTAGCAGGGTTTAGTTGTAGGCCGAACCACTCAAAAACGGTTTCCTTATCCAGCTGGGATGGATACACATAGGGTCTGGGCGACTCCGGCTCTAGCCTGTCGGACACCGAGGAAGGAGACACTGCCCTGGGAATACGTTGGTGCTCCAACTGATCCAGTGACTCGTCCTCAGCCGTCTCTTCGCCTCTATCCTCGCCCGCTTTCATCGGTAGTTTCATTTTTAGCATTATCAGCGCTGCGCGAGAGGCTTCAAAGTGCAAATGCCGGACCAGTATACATTATTGAGAACTTACACCGTCTCGTACTGCCGAAAAGAGAAGCAGACTGTCAGTTGTTTACAGTGTTTTTACTAGTAGCTAATCATCTGACGCGAAGGTAGTCGGTATCGCAGCTTTTTTTTCCTTCTTCTTCTACTCCTCATTTCCGATTCCGTATGTACGATTAACGCGGTGCTGCCATCGTGTGGCTACTGGTGGACTTGCTGTAAGCTAAAAGTAGGCTACATAAACTAAACAAATCAGGGCAGATATAGACTTTTTTTTTTAAATCTTTGTTCAATTAAAATCCACAGAGTGACGGAAGTCTAATACAATTCTCTTAATGCAGTACTCCGTTTTGCAAACAGCTTTTCATATATTTAAATATTTTATAATTGATATAAAATAATCAGTCACTGAGTCACTGTGAAAAAAGTTCTTTCGGGGGTATGAAAATAAAATTTTGTTATTCTGTCCTGACTGTTTGCACGAAAAGAACAAATCTTGCATAATTTTACTTGATTTTGTTTTTTTTCTTTGTTGACTTCTAAATGACGTAGCCAGCATGTGTCAAGGTTCTTGTGTCAAGCCAGTAAACTGAGTTTTATCATTTGTAGGAACTGAGCTGTCCTATAAATCCTATTTATCCTATTATATCCTGTTAATATTTATATGGGTATATTGTTTCAATGTACTGTGGTTCCTTATGTGAAGTTCAGGAAAGCTACATATAATATAACATAATGTCCACTTTAACATGTCCCCTGAGATGGGATTCAGCAATACCTGAGTCCTCTTCAAATGTAAATTCTGAGTTCTGATTTTTTTTTTTTTTTATATAAGTTGACAGATAATACTTTAATATGTTAAAATGGTCTTGGTGTTGTAGTCTCAGAGTAATTGAGCAAAATGAAAAAAAAGTATTGTAACCATCTCCAATTTACTCAAACCAAAGGTAGCTCAACTTCATATTTTCTATGAAATTACTGAAGCACAAATAAATTTTTGCCTTTTCATCTTTTTAAACCGAAGAATTAATTGGTTTTCATGTGGGCAGCGCTGCCATCTAGAGAAAAAAGTGACAATTACAAATATACAGAAGTCAGAATGAGTAAATGTTGCTCTTTGATGGCAGCTTTACTATGTGCCTCCTGATATCTGAGTAGATTTCCCACAGCTTGCAGAGAAACCTGAGGTCAGGAGGTTAGATACAGTGTAGAGACAAGAAAAAAAACAAAAACCAGGGTGCTGCGCACAGAGGACTGAACTGACACTGTGAAAAAAATACACTGTAGTCAGTGTCAAACAGAAGAAAATACAATAAAAGCACCTTTGCACAGTGGCAGCCAACAAATTTACCACAAGTTCTAACCCTTCTTTCTGTCCAGTATTTTTATAACTACAATTTGTTGTGGTGTATGATATCATAAAATGTTGTATTGGTTCTACACCACATTCCTCCAAACTCTCTTTCCTCTTTCTATAAAGCACTGTCCTGTATTCTTGAGAGACTTGACAGACACACCCCTTGGCCTTCAGTGACATTCCTAACACTGAGTATGAAAATAGCCAATGTCAGCCTGCCTGCACACTGCTGTAGTGTATTTTATATGTAGACAATTTTCTGCATTTCCTGTTGTCTTACAACACTGCAGGTAAATTCAGTAGACTAGTGAGTGAAAAGGATCAAATAAAATGTCATGTATCATCTCCCTCCCATATGTGGGTTGTTTTCAACACATTTGTTTTCTGAGCTCTGACGAGGCAGTAGCTCTGATCAGCATGGTCCCCCTGTGTTGCCCCAACAGGGGGCAACAGCAGTCCTTGTGTGAGCACAGTGCTGAGAGCAGTGGTTGCATGGTCTCACTGTGCCTAAAAACCTACTAAATCAATGCTACATTTTTAAAAACTTTACTAATTACAAATATGTTATATTGATTAGTATCCACCAATCCATTACCCCAACTGATTTTCCTGTTGACGGTTGCTTGAGCCAACCCCAGCTGTCACTGGGTGAAATGCAGGTTGCCAGTCTGTCACAGGCCTGACATATAGCTATAGCTATATGTCTATATAGATACATATCTATATAGACATAGCAAACTCCACTCAGACCTGGCCAATCAGTATGGTGCTATCATCAGATTTTCATTTTCACAATAAAATGTTAAATTAATCGAAATGCAAAATACAAAACAACAAAACATAAACTCTGGATATCAGATTGAGCTTCTATCAATAAAGGTGTAACAGATAATCAACTAAATAAGTGAATGCAATGTACAGTACTTCTCTTTGTGAATATATACATTTATAGACTAAGTTATTACTTCTGAGTCAGCATTGAAGCTTCAATGCATAACTTGTTAGAATAATTTCTTTTAATTTTAACACGGAAAGCTGTTGTCAAAATCTTCTTCTGTGACCTACACTCAAACAGTCTGGCGGCAGTGCAGAAATATTCAGGCCAGTCGATCTCCTTGACTGAGTTTTGTAGCCTCCTATTTACTGCAATGCTATAAGACTAATTCCTGAAGGGCTGAGTAGAATGAGGTGGAGTGTAGAGGAGCAGGAAGAGGCGGGGCTTGCCAGAACAAAGTTGATTGATTTAGAGTCTCATGTTACTGCTAGTTGATCCCCAAAAGCACTAACATATTGCATATTGTAGCTTTAACTAAATCATGACTTTATTACAGTGATTCAGTATGTGGTACAGGTGCTGTTTCATCTCTTGCCACAAAGTTTTGTCAACCTGTAATTGAAGTAAACTCGTGCACAGCTGCTGTAGAAACATGTTCACCACAGCTCTACCCACGTTTATGCTGTGACTGAATCTGCTTTTAAGCTCCTCACACATGAGCCCTTGATTCCAGTGGGAGAGCATCCTGTTGTAGCTGCTGAAGTTCAAGTCGACAGCTTTTAAAGCCGTGAGCCTGCTAATCTAACTGAGCCTGTTTCTGTCTTTGTATAAACCATAAAATGATTGAAATCCTCAGAAACATTATCTTTGTGTTTTTCTGCTCTTGTTTAATAATGGATGAGCGGCAGCTTAAACACACAATTATACTGTATATTGCATTATATATTGCATTTTCACACTGTGGTCAGTGCACACATCCGATATGTGTGTGTTTGTGTGTGTGTGTATAAATCAGTGTTGGATCCACATTAGTCTCTGTAGTGTCAGATTCTGTGGTGAAGCCGGCCACAGCTTCTAAAGTTCGCCCTGACACTCCCACCACTCCCTGTACCAACCAGAGGGAGGACGGAGGACTGTCACTACCAAGTCGGGACTTCACTCTCTTTATTCTCTCTCCGAGCTAAGTGGAGTTCATCACTGGCGTGTTGCAGCTGACAGAGAAAAGGTAAGCCATCTTTGCTGCATGTGTTGACATGTGGAGGTGATTTCATGGACAGATAAGGCTGCTCAATCAGTGAGTGTTCGGTGTGTCAGCTCAGGCTGAGATTATATGATGTGACATGTACATTATTATATATTAATTGATATCACGGTGGTGTTGGCTAAATGGAGAGTGTTATTAACTAGTTTCTTCAAAGAATGTAAATGAACTCTTGAGTGATCTAGTGTTTGCATAGTCTCTCAGTTGTTAATTCCTTTACTATATAAGCCATGACTGTATATACAGTATGATGTCTATGCATCAGTGTTTTTAACTAGTCTTTTCCTATCTTGATGTTACCAAATGGGTTTGGTTTGCCTACAAGTTACCAACCATCAGGACAATGAGAAGACAAGCTAAATATACAGTATAAGTGCATACATCAACCTCTGTGATTATGGGTCAGCGAGGTGCTCTGCTTTAGTGCAAGGCGCCAGTCTCTCGCTGTTCCTCTGTTTTCCTGGCATGTCATAGTTACGCTGTTCGCTGAGTCTGTAGCCTGAGAAGACTTTGTCTTCCATCCGACGGAGACAGAATGAGTGGCAAGTGTACATGACAGTGACAGTATTTTAAGCTGCTGTGTTTATTTGTGTTTTTAGTTATTCATGTAGAGCATATAGGTTTTGAAAGAACACAGTCTTACTCTTACATAGGAAGAGTTCTGTTCATACAGAACTGCTCAGAAGCAATAAAAACCCATGTTTGCTCTCTGGTCTGGTAAGACAAGTATTGGCAGCTAATATTAGCTAATATATGCAAATCCCTGGCACATATTGCTGTATTATATTAATGATATTCGTTTTTTAAGATTCAACTTTATCCTCAAATTGTCAGCAGAAGTCACATAATCTTGCTTTATTATGTAAATCTAAAGAACCAAATCTATCCAAACCTATGTTGGAAAAAATGATGGAAAAAGCATATTTATGTGTATTTAATTCACATATTGGAGGATGTTAAAATCCCCTTGTTGCAAATCAAATTTCTTCATCCTCCTCAGAGATGAGTGATGTTAAGTCAATTGCTTGATGATTCATTCACTAAGTCTGTTTTTACTGCAAATTTTTTCACCTAAGCCAAGCATAAAACATGTTTTTGTAATATTTTGACTTTTTAAATGTATTGCATATTTGTTAATGTATTTATCTTACAAACAGACAATGGCGTCCTTATATTACACAACAGCATAAAACAATGCCACAGAGGTACAAATTAACCACACTGTATTTCACGTATGCACTTAGAGTATTTGTTTAGAGGTATTTTAGCATTGCATTATAATGAACTGAAGGTTTTGTGAGTCGTGCTGCACTTGCAACTGCATAGATCACAAACAAAACTGTATGACGACAAAAATCATGCACTGGATTACTAACACGTTTCACGTCACTGCAAATTGATTTTCATGCCATAGTGTAATTAATGGAAAGCAAGTTGTAAAACCCCATTTTAATGGTAAATGGTACATCTAATAATATTCTCAGCCGGCACTCAGAAATGCAGTGGCTATGAGCATGTTAGGAACAAACTGTATAGCAGTACTGGAATTATTCTCTGCAGTCATCTTTGTTTCGTAAGTCAAGTACGTAGGCGCTGAGCCAATCCCAGCTACGTCTGTGCATAAGGAATGCTCTGTGATGCTGCAGCCAGTGAAGGTGGTTGATGTGGTTGTTGCACTGCAACTCCGGTTTGCCAAATGCAGAGCGAGGTTTGGAGGAATTCAGGTTTAGTACCCACCTATCCACGCTGTGTGTGTGTAATGACTAAAGTGCTTTAAAATGAAAGAGTGAAGCATTGAGGAAAGGACATATAGACAGTTCAGAGGAAGGGGGGGAAGTGCTTTGCAGTTTTGCGAGGATTCTACTTTTAGAAATAGGGTAACACATGAAACATTAACACCTGTTTGCACTGGTTTTGACCACATAAAAATGTGCTTTTTTTAAATTTTTTTTTACAAAACGTTCCTCCAGCATGTTCTCTTTAATCCTACGGAGGCTGTGCAGTACTTTGTCAAATAGGTATCACTATATACTGTAGTACTGGATAGTACTGGATATATACTGCAGTGTGTGGAGTTGTTTTCCAATAACACCTCTAACCTAAACAATGAAATACATCCATCCATTTTCTCAACCGCTTGTCCTCGTAAGGGTCACAGGGGGTGCTGGAGCCTATCCCAGCTGTCATCGGGCGAGAGGCGGGGTACACCCTGGACAGGTCGCCAATCCATCGCAGGGCCGACACATAGAGACAAACAACCATGCACAATCACATTCACACCTACGGACAATCTTAGAGTCCAATTAAATACATAAAATACAAATTAAATACATACAGACTTTCTTTAAAAATAACCTACAGTATATTAGTTATCTGATGTGGCAATCCTACTGGCAGGCGAACAACAACATTACAAGTCGGAAAACATTTCCTGATCTGCAACAGGATAGTGTTAGAGAATAATCATGGTGATGGTAAAAGAAAGCAACACTGACAAAGCTGATAATACGCAAAAAATCTAGTCATTTCCTTATGTCCTTTTCCCACAAATAATAACAGTTGAAATATTAATAACTGAAGAATAATTGGAAACATCATACATTTCTATCTGGCCTATACACTGAGAGGACAGATTTGAGTTTTATACAAAGGAAGTGAGGATAGTTTGGGTTCACCACTCATACACATTCATTGGCTGTCTGAGGGTTAAGGCTTAGTTTAGAATTAGATCTGACAGCTGATGGGTTTAGATGTCAGCTCAACAATGATGTTTCATAGGAACTTTTTATTTTGTATTTCATTATACACTGTACATCACTTTAGGTTTATTCAACCAAGAAACAAAAGTTCAGCCTTGAAAACACAATTAAACAGAACTTAGGTTTACTGGTTAGTTCAATGCCACTTTGTGAGTTTTGAAACTGTAAAAGTAGTTGAGTTAGGTTAACTGAATTTAAACAAGTTGAGTTAACTCAATATATAGTGTTAAATATAACTATTTAGTCACACTGACAGTCTTTTCAAGATATAGTAATTTCGATCCAAACTCAGTATAAAGACTGATGCTGCTGCCATAAATTTTGTGTCTGTGAGTAGGGACTGAATTCAATACTAACCTTTCTCGTGGTTAGCACTTTTTGTATTGTTTCATATAAGCCTCTGAGGAGTTTAAACTCTCAAACAATGCATGCTGGAAGTCTAGCTAGTTTAGTTTCTTTAAAACTTCATTCAACCCATGATTTCAAGATGAAAATGTCAGAACATCTTGTGTTTGTAAGTTGTAAAGGTGTGTGTAAAGGTGAAAATTAAAACTAGACATTTTAAGTTGAATGAACTTGAAATTAGTAAAACGTATATATTCACATAAGTTAAGAAACGCTTAGTTGATTCCACTAAATTCCTGAATAATAATTAACAATGAAAAATATTTAGAGTTGGATTTTGAGCTATGAAGTGTTTTCTCAGCAGAATGTGCAGACAGTCAAAATATCTGGTAGGTATTTTCATATGAAATCAAGCCTGGTCGGCCAGTATACAGCATAAACTAATAAAATGACGCTTTATGTTCCAGTTCTAACCCATCTAAATGATAAAGTATTTGAATAATATGGACGTTAAGCGTTCTACAGGCTCCCTGTCACAGGCTAGAACATTATTAAAATAAAACAACAATTAATATAGACATAAATTTATCTGAAAACATTATATATGATGCCTTTATTCAGTTACTTATACAGTGTTGGTCCTTCTAGGCAGGAAGGAAATAAGTCATTTGCCACACTGGCACACTTAAGCACAAAACTATACTGAGTAGATAAAGTTTTACAAGTTTACAGTTGTTTTATTTTAAAATAATTTTTAGCCTTTGCTCATTGCAATGTTTCTTTGATACTGTTAACCAGTAGTTTTGGGGTGAACAAAATGTCACAAGTGGAAGTACATTGTTATAAAATTCTATAATAACTAGTCAAACACAGAGCTAGTGTCACGGGAGCTGGGAGGAGACTGTGTAAAAGAAAGGTTGTGGTATCTGTGCTCTTTTCAGTTAACTGATCCTCCCCTGTCTTTAAAGCTTCTGCCAGCACACTGCAGCCCTCTCTGCCGTGTTTTCCCTTCCCAACATAGTGCTTACGTTGTTATTTTTTTCTCCGGCCCAGCTTTGTGGTTGGTGGAACCATGTTTGAGCTGCACAGAGAACACGGGGGAGAGCTTCACAGAAAGCACACTGGACCATATGTTGCATGGCACAACATGAAAACTCACAGAAGCATTTTTACAGGGAAGAGGATGGCAGAAGAAGAGCGGAGAGCAACAGACAGATGATTTCACAACACAGACAAATCTCATTCTCAAGTCATATATCATACAGTATGTGTCAACTCAATATTACAACAGTCTATTCATTGGACTTTCTATGGACTGTTGGAAATGTTCCCACTAATTCTAAGAATATGAACATATATTAGTGCTGTATGGACTGTGAATGTCTGGACATACTATAACTGTAATACAAAAGATTCAGATCAAGAAAAGTTGTGTATAGTGTGTCAGTATTAGGGTGCGCGTAAACACCTTCCTAGACATATATCAAGATATTGGTAAAAACAGACATCAAAGGGGTTCAAATGACCGTGTGTATTTAACATCCCTCTCAGGTGCTACAATGAAGAGCAGTGTTTCTCTGTAGTTCCCTCCATAGTTATCTACAGACAGGTGCAACTGAGAAAAGCACATTGCAGATGATCAGTTGAAAATTCAACTTTATACCAGTAATGGAGAAAACTATGTCTCCTGAACCACTGACTCAATGTTTTGTCACAGTTGACAATAGTGACATCTGCTGGCCAGATTCTTGATACTGCATGTGTGTGGGTGAAGTAAACATGAGACCATAATGACATTTTGAGTCCATAGTGTCTGCTTCGAATGGAACAGCAAATATGTATCTCTCGTTTTCATATCTTGATGTTTAACAATGAACTTAAAACCTATTAAAGACACTCATAAATTATCAGTAGGTTGTGAAAATATTAAAACAGATCCACACCAAGCATGTGAGACGAATCAGGATTTTTCACGTGTTACACCTTTAATTCATCTCTGTTTTCATCTGTGGTTTAACCAGGTGTAGAGCTCTCCTGCAGAGCCAGCCATGTTGCTTTGGTCGGTATGGAGTGCAATATTGCTACTGACCCCGCTGGAGGCTGCAGAGGGGGACGATGATGTCCGTGCAGGTAGGGATGACACAGTTACAGCCCACGTCAGACACACAAAGGAAAAAATGACATGCCCACATCCAGGGGTGGGTACGTGGCATTGAAATTCCAGGCACTCAAGTGAAGGTTAAAAAATAAAGGCATTTAATAAATGTGGGCCATGATACACTAACATGAAATGGCATATTTACCATTGATCACTAGGGACAAAAAGGAGAGTACATAACATGGAGACCCGCTGTTCACACTGTGCCAAATATAAAATGAATATTTACCAAAAACCTTGTATATAAACACATAAGGCATCACAAATTTGTTAATTCTAACAAGGCAGACATGCTCCGCTTACTACTCTCTACTGTAGAAGGGGGCAAAGGTCAAGTTCTCCATTTAGGTTTTGGTCACTGGTGGCTTTGCGGCTCTACATCTAGTATGCCTCACCTTGCTTAAGGCATTTGACTCTTTCCTCAACCTCTGATATTCAATCGTACAGCTTCTCTACCCGAGTATAGTCACTAGCACGATTGGCTGCTAAATAACGTCTGGCCACAGGGTAAGCAGGATTCCCAGATGTTCAGCTACCCTATGTCTCAGTCTCCTTTTAGTTTAGCCAACCATATATAATAGCAGCCACAGGGCAGTTGTTGGTCTGTAAACAACACGGGCAGTATTACAGTTCACAAAACCCTTATCTAGAATGGTTGTATTGAGAAGAACATCATTAAAAACCAAATTGCCACAGTAGATACAATGTCCACTGTTAAAAAGAGAAAGGTGTCCCCAGTTTAATTGAGGATGGACGTCTGAAACTCACTACTGGAAGTTCAGGAAACACCTCATGTGTATATAATTTGGACAGCCTCTCTACTGTGTTGTGTGATTTAGAGGAACTAATTTCTCTCCAGTGCAAGGGCTCAATTGTGACCAGGACTGTAGACTTTCAGCCCCTTTGTTTGAAACAGCATTGCACATTAGTGGACTGAGTTTAAAAATCAGAGTTAGAGATCCACCTCAGTCTTTGTATTTGACCATAAGAGATACTGATGATCAGCCATTGTGAAGGGAAAACATCTGCATGCAGTGTTGTATTCTTCTCTGTATCTGTAAGTACGTATGTAGATTTTCATGTTGATCCTTAGAAATATTCCAATCCCCCCCAAAAAAGAATGATAAGCTCAGTTTTGTGTTTTCTGTTGATGGTATTCACACAGGCATGGGAATCCAACAGCTCCTCTTCATACACAGAGAAGAACAAAATGACATCGTCAGTGTACCGTACCCTCACCATATTACTTCATCTAGAAATTAATTGGTAGAGAATATAAAATGTTACTCTCACAGTTCCAAAAACAAGTTTGCATAACCAAATCAGCTTGAACTTGTGAAAACACAAGCAAAGGGGCTACATACTAGCAAGCTACTTGGTTTCAGCTTCAGGGAACTAGGACTAAATTATTTACATACATTAAATTACAGCAGCATTAAATACCTCAACATTTGCATCAGTTTTAATTTTTACGCTAATTATCGTTGATCATGTAAATGTATGTATTTGTGTGCGTGTGTGTGTGTATATGTGTGTATATAGGTTGCAGCACAGCTGTAAACGACCTGGTGTATATTGTTGATGGATCATGGAGCGTTGGCTTCTCTGACTTTGACATGGCCAAGCAGTGGCTTATCAACATCACCAGCCAGTTTGACATCAGTTCCCACTACACACAGGTGCTGTAAACCATATTACACAGTATGTACTGCTGATGAATTTAACTGAGATTGACATTTCCTTTCAGTACACATTTAACTGCATTTTTCCTTTAACCTTGAAAAGGTGTTCCTTTTACTAAGGCAGACTGTGCAGGTTTTCATCCAAATCTATATGGTTTTACTACAGTTATGGCCATTCTCAATATTATTGTCTAAATATTATTCCTGTTACAGTGTTTGTATTAATACCAGCTTCAGTACAAAAAAATAAATCATTTCTGCCGTAGGTGGCTGTGATTCAGTACAGTGACACACCTCGTCTGGAGATACCTCTGGGAAAACACCAGGGTGGAGCAGAGCTCATCGAGGCCATACGGAGCATCACCTATCTGGGAGGAAACACACAGGCAGGACAGCATGTTTAAATGCACTTATTATGGGAATACATTGTATAAATCTAAGGATTCAGCTTGTCCACTTGTCCACTTATTTTTGCCCACAGTTGACAAAATAACTAAATTGAGAGTATAGTAACTTTGCACCAGATACACAGCTTTCTACAACATCTATTCTCTGTACAACATAAATTACAGAACAAATATGAAATGCATTCATTAACACACAGCTTGGCAGTGCTTATGGGTGACAAGCAGGTGAGGCTTCATGACCTGGTTGCTCCACTAGTCATCAAGGAAGCTGCATCCAGCTTTACTCCTAAAATGTCTTGTAAATATCCCATAAACAGCTTCCCTGCTTCTGGTTCTTCAGTCAAAAACCAGAAACTAATAAATGTAGCAATCTGAGGCTGGTTTTGGACAGGCATACTACACTTAGGCTTAGACCAACATTTACTTACCACAGGTGCATCTGTAGCAATGTGACCACACAGCAACACCACAAGCAGAGGATTGGTCAGTAAACACACAGACAAGTACAAGTTTGGTTCATTTGCTCCACAAAATCATAAAAACACATCTTCTTTGAATTCTGCAATTTGGGAAACAGTGTGTCTGCTGTATTTTGTTGTCATAAGCTGCTGAAGTGGTCATTTTTAATTCCAAGAAGATTTAAAAAAGCTTTTTTATGTGTTTATATAATTTAATTTGCACTGCGTGATGCAGCTGTCAGTGACTGAGTTCACACAAACACACATTAAATTACACAATACCTCACAGCATCATGCCCTTTTTCCTTCATTCATTCCCCTCTGGTTATTGCTGTTTTGTGACGGCTTTGCAGACGGGAAGGGCCATCAAGTTTGCCGTGGACCATGTTTTCTCCTCCTCCCAGCGGACCAGTGAAGTCAAGAACCGCATTGCTGTGGTGGTCACTGACGGCAAGTCTCAGGATGATGTGGTAAATGTCACGTTGCTATATTCAAGTGAAATCCTTTTATTCATCCCAAATGAAAATTCTGCATGTTCTTTTTTTCTCACCAGAGTATAGACTCATTTTCATCAGTCTATGCTTCTTTAGGTGGATGCCAGTATGGAGGCGCGGGCTCAGGGGATTACAGTATTCGCAGTTGGAGTTGGTAATGAGATCACCACCTCAGAGCTGATATCCATAGCTAATAAACCATCAACCACCTATGTCCTGTATGCTGAAGATTACACCACCATTGACCGTATCCGAGACTCCATGGAGCAGAAGCTCTGTGAAGGTCAGAGTATGGAAACCAGTCTTGGACACAATTGCTTGATTAGTTTGTTACACATTTAAACAAATTAAAAATTAAATTAAAAATGAAAAATAACACTTTTAATAAGCTTATAAGTTAAGTCAAGTCAATTGTTTTAGATTACCATGTAACTTAATAATATCTCATTCTACCACTACATTTACATTTGCCCTGTTTTTTGCACTATGACTCACTGGGACAATTTAACTGAACTGTCTTTAGAAATTACATTTCTCATTGAATGTTAATTAGCCATTAGCTATGTGAATAAATTTCCTTTCCCCCCCCCCCAAAGAGTCTGTTTGTCCAACACGAATCCCAGTGGCATCTCGTGATGAGAAAGGCTTTGAGCTGATGGTGGGCATGAATATTCAGAGAAAGGCCAAGAAGATCGCTGGATCTCTGGTTTCTGAGACAGCCTACTCCCTTTCTGCCTCCACAGACATTACTGAGAATACCAGGTAGTATAGTGTCTAACAGAGTGTAATGAAGTTCTTTATTAAGTATCGTTTACTGTAGTTTCGTTACTTTATTCTTACACCAGGGAGACATTCCCAGAAGGCCTTCCTCCGTCCTATGTGTTTGTAGCCACCCTGCGCCTAAAGGGGTCTTCCAGCAAGCTGATGTTTGACCTATGGAGGGTGCTGTCAAAGGATAAAGAAATCCAGGCTGCAGTTACGCTAAGTGGGAAGGACAAAGCCGTCATTTTCACTACCACCAGTATAACAGAAAGGGAACAAAGAGTCATTTTTAAATCTGGCTTTCAGGTTGGTATTAGGATTTAGTTCCATGTCTTTAGATAGGAATACTTCCTCTGTTGGCTACTTATCTTTTGGCTCACCTTCACTTTTCAATATTGTCAAGAACCTGATTTTCTTGTCATAGGCCTGTATACATATGTTCAAGAAACATGAATGTACCTTTGTCTCTGGACACAGTTGCAATGACTTTAAGAGCATTGGATCAGTTGAGGTTCCTTCTCTTCTGCATCTCATCACCTGGAGTTTTTCAGTTCAGATGATGTCTTCCGTTTGCTCATGCCACAGGGGTTGTAGTCTTGGTGGGCCCCGCTCCTCCCGAACTCCTCCAGAATTTATGATCTGAACTCCTGGTGATAAAAAATGTAGAGGAGTTTACATCCCAAACTAGAACCATATAAAACAAGTTGACAAAATCCTTTAAGTTGACACACCATAACAAGGAATTATTTGCCCTGCCCTCAAGTGGTCCAAAATGACTAGATGCTGCTCTAAGGTAAAACTGAAGTTAGGGTGTCAGCATGATGGGTGGGATTACAGCATGATATGGATTTGAAGAGAGAAGGCTACAAGAGATGTGGCACTATAGAAGTCACCTCCCTCATCTGAAAATAAAAATATCACAACAGTTTATATTGGTTAATATAAAGAGTGTACTGTGCAGTGCTACCATTTCTTACTTCTCTGCAGTACTGTTGAAAGAACATATTGTATATAGTCTTGTGTTTGCCTTCCTGCTGGTTGTTACTGTAATGAACCTGACTGGGATGACTTGCAGAGTGCCAGGCTAACAGTAATTTAAACATCATACCTTGTTCAGTTCATCACACAGCTGAAGCGATGTAGATGTAATGCAATGGATGCCAGGAGGAGGCTCAAAGAAAATGTTTCCTGTTTTAAACCACTGTATTTCCCCTGTGGAAATTATTTGGTGGATGTGTATTTCTTGGAGAGCATGCCTCTGTTTCCATGGTAATAATACATCTTGTTGAAAATGCCAGGTTGTTTTTTCCAAAAGGCGCCCACCACCCTCCCTCCTCACACACACACCTACACTGTAGGAGAAGAGGGTTGTAATTATGTTCAATTTGTGTTTGCAAATGTTTGATTTGACCTGGTTTGATGTGGCACAAGGTAGAAGCCTGTGGTTTGTCATTTGGAAATGATGGTCATGGCACAGTCCCATTGAAACAAAAGCTGTCTTGTTTCTGTGTGCACGCATTTGGTTTGAGCCTTTAAGAGAAAGTTTGTTATGGAAACTTTGCTTGTCATATCTATTTGTGGAGCATTTGACAAAATTAGATGAAACAGATGCGTACATCAGGCTGCCAACAGAAATAGAAAGCTGAGGGAAAGAGGGCTTGACAAGTTAATAATTGTTTTCACATCCAGCTTTGCTTATGAATGGAAACTTAAACAAAGATGTACTTTAGTCACATAAATTAACAAATGTGCGTAGCTACTATGTAGTTACGGTATATTTGAGATAAGCTTAAAGACATCTATGAAATGTACATTTGCACCTTCTTGCAGACTCTGTATGATGGAAAATGGCATCAGCTCAAACTTCTGGTGAGGCAACGTCAGGTCACTGGTTTCCTTGATGACCAGTTGATTCAAGAAGTCATGCTGAAGCCAGTGGAGCCCATTTACATCAATGGGGAGACACAGGTGGCTAAGACGAGAGGCTCAGACGTTACTGTGCCAGTGAGTACAAACACATAAACAACAGTGCAGCTCAGAGGTCAAAGATCATTACTCTATGACTGTTATTTTATCATGTTTTGTCTAAAAATACACACCAGTGATGTGGCAACATTAGTAAAATATAAGAGCGACATGTTAACCCAAATCCTGATATCCACTAATAAATAGCAGCAATAAAAACTAAATGAAGCAAATGAAGCGAGTTTGAAATCACGACATTTGTTACATTCTCTCGATACAGGTTGAGATTCAGAAGCTGCGTCTGTATTGTGATCCTCATCAGAGCGAGAGAGAAACAGCTTGTGAGATCTACTCTGTGGTAAGAACTGTATCTACTCTCATCTCCACAACAATGGCCACACTTTGTATTTCAAATTTAGTATACTGATGAGGCTATAATAGTAATAATAACCATGATTTTTGTCTCCTCTCTTTCCTGTGGTATACAGGATGATGAAAGGGTGAGTGCAGTTTCCATCCTGTTCCTCATGTTTTTAATCAGTTTATCATACATAATGAGATGTGATTATGTAGTAGAAATCTTCTATAGAAGTTGATCTTTCAGATAAATATATTTATTTAAATCCTGAAACTTAATGTAAAAAATGTATTAAATGTGTTTATTTTTTCCACCTAGTGTGTTTTATATTGCAGACATCGGTTTGTTTGTGTGTTCTCAGTGTCCTTTGAATCGAACAGCCACACCGGAGGAAGAAGGCTGTGGCTGTGTAGTGGGACCACCGGGGCAGCGTGGCTCTCCTGGACGCATGGTAACGTGCCCGCGCCCCTCCCCACACACACTCACACACACTACTTCATCCTATAAGGCTCAAAGGTAACTTGATATGTGACTTGTCTCCTGTCCATCTATTAGTTTTGAGTCCCAGGCTTTAATTATAAGTTGTGTGTGTGTGTGTTATCAATTATTATATAACCTCAGCTATTTTTACCGTTATACTATAATAGTTCTAACTACATACACTTTACCTACACATTAATAAATATAGAATACAACAATTGTTTCCACAAATACAGTTTTTCTCTTTCATGTTTTCTTTTTTGCTGCAGTAATTCATCTGTTCCAACAGGAGTCAACACTGTATAATTATATTGGAGGTCATTACACACAGTGGTAGTTATTTACGCTGATACTGATCTGAGGTGGTATAGGCTATAAGGAAAGGGAGGAGTGACCACAAAACGCAAATTGAAAACTAGAAAACTGCCAATTTGTGTGTATTTGATGTGGCATTGATGCATTTGGCCAAAAATATACATCTAGGTCTGACTTCTGTCTTCTAGTAATGACCTCTACTGACTTTCAGTTGCAGTGACTCACTTCTAATGAAGAACAGTAACCATGATTTATTCATCTAGGGAGAATCTTCAACATCATTTACAAGTTTAAAAACTAAAACTAAAACTAAACAAACTAAAATAAATTTAATCACTATTAAAATGAATGCTCTCCGATTGTACTAATACACCCTGACTCGGCCTGGCAGGACCAGTGGCTTATGGTGGCTAATGTTACCAAATGCAAGAGAGATTGTGTTGGTTAATTAATCCTGAGCCAGGTCGCTGACCTGATGAATCTTAAGCAATGTGCTTGGGTTGTCCGTCCATCCGTCCATCCCATTCTTGTGAATGTGATATCTCCAGAATGCCTTGAAGAAATTACTTCACAATTGGCCCAAATGTCCACTTGTACTCAGGGACGAACTAGTTAAATTTTTTGTGCTCTAAGGTCAAAGGTCAAGGTCACCGTGTCCTCATGTCTATTCTATTTTTGTTAACACGATATTACGGAATTTCTTCAAATCTGTAACAAATATCTATTTTGACTCAAGGATGAAATGATTTGAATGATGATGGTTCTTGTAATTCACTGATATAATTCTGTAGGGTTCACAAGGGGAGAAAGGAAGGGAAGGACCCCCAGGACCTGATGGTAAGCCTGTAAGTCCTCAGTTTCTTCCTTTGTACTTTTTTAATTACCTCATATATTCTGTCTTCAGGACTCAAGCTGTTTGCACATAACGCAGTCAATGTTGTCTCTATCCCTAGGGTAAAGATGGGAAGCCTGGGGAGCCCGGTCCTCCTGGATTACTAGGAATGAAGGTAAAATAAAATCAGTGCATTACTTGAACAGCAAGAATGCCCATATTTTACCCAATTTATTTAAATTCATGTCATCCCCAGATTTGCAGGGAAGATTCATGAATTGACTTGCAAAAAATCTTTCTACACGGAGAGTTTTCCACAAGGAACTCTGTATTTTAAAACTCTGGATTTGAATCCACTGCTAAGTATCTTTGTGTAATATTCTGATCTGTGATTGTGACATTAACCATTTTCTCCTTTTAAGCACTTCTTTAGGGCACATAACCAGATAATGTTCAGCTTAATGGATTTGGTACTTTCAAATCTCTTAATGCAATTGCCGTAAAGAGATCAGCGCTTTAGCTCCATGTCTTCAAACTCAAAGTTGGTATTTAGAAATTTTAGATTTGGAAAGATGGGATGTGGAGCACACAAAAATAGTAAGGACTCTTACTAAGGTACAGCAACTAATGTTTCATAATATCCTCATCAGATGGAGACTTTCTTTACGTCTCATGCTGAAGCCTGTGTGTTCAGGCAGTGTCTTGAGCTATAGCTGGTTGAAGCCTGGAGGATCTTCTGTTTCTGGCTTCCAGGAAAGTCAGGATTGGTTTTCATTATTTTTTATCAGATAGTTGTGTCCTTACAGAAATGTCCAGGCTTGACCATACTCACTGAGTGGATGTAGTACAGTACTGTTGAAATATATGGAGCAATCTTAATTCACCCTGTTGGACATTTCTGGAATGATGCTTGAAGTTATATCTTGTATTACATACCACACAATGGAAATTGACAGTAATAACACAAGCACTTGTGATTTTTGATTGTATGCTTGTACCCACTGTCTTCTCTTGGCTGTGCAGGGTGAAGATGGCCCTGCTGGACCAAAAGGGGAGCATGGTCTACAAGGCAACAAGGTCAGACAATAAAGAAGCTGGTGTATCAGTTATGTGACTTTTCTTATTAATTGACCATATTGACAGTTACCAGTTAATCTGTTGATGTTGCTCAGGGAGACAGTGGGGAGCCAGGATTACAAGGAGAACCAGGACCTCCCGGACCGAAGGTGAGACTACTTTTGTTAATTTCAGTGTAAGGACATTTGCATTGCATGTTTTATAGTACAGTGTTAGATTAGAACTAGTAGTCTGCTGTAATTATTGGCTAATTTTACCAGCAACGTGCAAAACATTTGTGGAGATAATCAAACTATGAAGCAAATTTTATAGTACTTTATGTTCTCATACAGGGTCTTCCTGGTGAGAGAGGTGAACCTGGGCCACCAGGAGAAGTGGGATCATTGGTAAGATCTAGTTCTGTTCAACAGTCACATGTTTACAATGTGCATTAAACCTGCACATTGTAACAACTGTCAGTTCATGAAAATACTAACAGTAAAAGTCTAACACTAAAAATAACTGAACAATCTAATCACATGAAGCCATGAATGAATAGAAGTCCAAGTATGTTGGTTTTGCTCTAGTCCCTGAGCATGACTATGTGTGTTTGGGACTTGCATGTGGTACGAGTCTCTGCGGCTTTAGTAGTACAGTGTTTGAAATGAGACAGATTGATTCTGTAACAGTGCTGGAGTCCTTAAGAGTGTGTTTGTTGTCCAACCAGGGGGAACCAGGATCGCCAGGACCCAGCGGACTAGTCGGCTCTCCAGGACCAAAGGTCAGTGTGGACTGTAGATGCTAGCAGGCTCATGTACTTCTTTACTTGGCCCAAAATGTAATCATTACAAAAATTCTGAACCTGGCTGCAGGGATCTGCTCCCATTCAGAACGGCATATGCCATTATATCCTGACTAGCAAAGTAACTAGTTGGTAACTAGTTAGTTCATCTCAAGGGGTTGAACGCAAGGATCTCGGCACGTCAGTCAAGTTTCTCCACACAGGAAGGTTTTTACCAAACTGTTGTACACGGTAAACAGGAAATGGCATTTTCCAAAGTGTTGCCACAAAGTTGGAAGCACATGTTGTCTAAAGTTGTGCTCAGACAGAAAATACAGTGAATTTTCAGTCCTGGCAATCATGTAATTTTGACTTCTGGACTAGCAGCTTGGACTGCATTGACTGGGTGTGTGTGTGTAGCAATTGGCTGCGCATATGTTTGTGTGACAGCTCAGTCTCTGACTCAGAAGTCACTGTGATCTTCTTTCTGCTATTTTCCTCCAGTCAAGAAAAAAGGAAAGACCAGCATAAGTGTGCATTTTTTGTGTGAAGTGAAACTGATGAATTTGCATCTGCTGTCACCTGCCTCTTTCCATCAGTTATACTGTACATGCTGTCATGCCATATACAGCAAATAACTGACTTTACTTTCTGTCAGCACATTAATCATTGAAGCTACAGTGTTAAGAAATTAATGAGAGTGGCCTGAACCTCACACCAAAAGTACACAAATATTCTGTATACTGTATATCTACATTCTTATGGCCATATAGTGTACTTGAAACCATCGGTTTCTGATTATTTACTAAGCGAGAGGTGAAATATGCCTTAGATTATCAACACAATTTAGGTACAATTCAAAGGACATATGATTCTAACTTTTTACTACTTTGTCAAAGACAGTTTTAACGTGCAGTCTGTCAAAAATATGTAATGTACTGTTTGGAACAGTTATGATAATGATAATGTTAATGATAATGTTCTGACATTTCTTGTCAAAATTTTATTTATTCACTTAGTATAATTAATTAAATTTTTTTTAGGTTTATTTCTGATTTAATACACAAGGTTATATCTCCAAGGTCATTCTCTAGCTATGTGGTTCTACTTGCCAGTCAGTGCAGAATGTGCACAAAAAGACCAATCAGACTCTTCTCTTTACTGTGTCAGGGCTAAATTAGCAGAAATTAATTTGAAATGGCACATAATCAGAGAATTTTAAGCAAATTTTGCTTAAGTCGGTGCTTTATCAGTGACATTGAACAGTGACATGAAAATGAAAAGAGCCATAAAACAGCTATATCTCTGTGTGGAGTGGAGGTGTAACCTTAATAGTTTTCTGTAGGCACACTGAAGAGCTGTGAAAGTGCCAGACTCAAACTGTAACACATTGAGTCATCAAGTTTTTTTTATTTTTTACACTCGACCATAAAGTGAAAGTGAGTAACTTCCTTTGTGAAAGCAAAACAAGCAGTTGCTTAGAAAACATCTTTTCCCATGTTAGGCACAAAAGCATCAGAAAGATTATCAGGCAGACTTACACTCATCAGTATTGAGTAACACAGTATTTTAGAAAATACTCTGACTCTGTTAGTTAGGGAAATTAACACCACTGCAAGATTGTAGGCCACATACATACAGTATGCGGGATGTCCCCCTGTGGTAACTTGAAAAGAACAAGTGGCTAAATGAAAGGGCACATGCACACATTTGCGAGCATGTGAGAACACCCACCAGTTACAAGTGTGTGATGCTATTTTGAGTCTTCGCTGAACTCCTTTCAGTGTAATTTAGGACTCTTTCTGTTATCATAATAAACTACTTTCCCTGAGAATCTGGAACTGCTTTACACCAACTAGAGGGTGGAGTAACACAGGGAGTTACACAGTTGGTGACCATGTGTGGTAAATGCGCCTAGAGAAGACACTAACATCAACCAATTGCAAGTCAACTGTTTTGTTTCCTGGTGAGGTTTACCCATGCAACAAATCCTTCTGAGAACTGTATTCATTATTTTGCATTTTTTTACAGTGCATGTGGAGTTCTGTAAGGCTACAGTCAGCACCAAGTTAACCTAGCTTAGCAGGAGGACTGGAAAAAGGATGTGTCCAAAGTTAACAAAATGAACACATTATGAGTGGTACCAATTTTCTCATTTACCTCTCTGTCCTAAAATGTAAATATGATTTACGGTAAATATGATTATTTACTTTCTGGCAAACTGGAAGCCAGTATATTTTTTAAATCAACAAAATGACAAAGCATTACTGGCAGAATATTTATACAGTATCTGCAGAGTATTTATACAGCATGTGTATGAATTTCTGTTTTCTTTTTCTCTTTACACTACTAAAACTCCAACGAAGAATGTTTGGCTAAGGCTAGGAAAAGTGCTCTGAATTATGTAATGTTATCATTGGAAGTGCATTAATACCTTTTGGAACCAGTAGTATATACACACTAGAGACAGGGTGCTTAGATAGTCATTAAATCACTTAAATCGCATTAAATCGCTTCTTTCATAAATCGGTGGCAAAAGTAAGAACGTATAGTAGGGGAAATAATTTTTTCCCCAACTTTATATTTCCTCAAGTACTACACTTAAGAATGTAGTTGAAATATACACAGTATATAATATGATTTATTTCACTACATCTGTGATCCCTCTGCTATTCACTTACAAAGGCATATGTCGTACTGTGGATTTAGAGAATTGCTAAATCACTACAATATCGAGTATATAATAAGAACATAATTTTACATTAGGAGACAGCCATCCATATAAGCTTGTCATTTCATATTCTTTCCATATTAATAACTTGTTAAACATCTAGGCTGTTTCCAGCCAATGTGCAGTTGGGGAGAGGAGAGAGTCCAGTTTGAGCAACTCATGGTTGTGTTCTGCTTTCTGCTGATGATTTGGTCCCATTGGCTTCACCAGACTGTGACCTTCACCGCGCACTGGGGCGGTTTGCAGCCATGTGTGAGGAGGCTGGCATGAGAGTCAGCACCTCCAAGTGTGAGGCCATGGTTCTCCTGGAAAACAGTACATTGTTGTCCTAATAAACATCAGTAGTTGTTTTAAAAAAAACATGTTTAATTCTCCTTTGAGAATTATTATGAACAGGCAATAATTTGAACTACAGACATCCATGCTCAAGTTGCACCAACACCTCTGGAGTCTTCTGCAAATCAAGAGGTGATTTTTAAAATTTTATTTAAAAGCTATGTTGTTAGGTGCTATAGTGTTACTAGAAGTATTGTTGGGGTTTGTTCCCAAGTGGGGGTAAAATGTGCTGAATGGTAGGGTAAAGGCAACGCGTGAGATTCACAGTTGGATGGGTGCTGTGTTAGCAGTAATACAGGTGAGAAGAGGGAGTTGAGCTGCAGCGCAAAGCTTTCAATTAACCAGTCAGTTTTTGTCTTACCCTCACCTATGGTCATGAGCTGTTGCTAGCACCTGAAAAGATTAGATCACAAATCCAACCAATGAAAATGAGTTTCCTACATAGGGTGGCTGGGCTCACACTAAGAGAGGTAAGGAGCTCGGACATCTGGAGGGAACTTGATAGAGACATGGGTGACACAGTTGACGTTACACATACTCTCTGCAGATGCATAAAACGTGAATCAGCCTGTACACAACATTTAATACTTAAAAACAACATATAAGACTTACTCAACTATCACATTACTTACTTATTACAAATTCCTGTACCAAACTGGTGTTGAATAGACCTGAATTGCATCACACATGCAGCAAGACCAACAATGTGAAAGAATTTCTTCCAGTTACAATGTCAGGGAACATTGAACAACCTAATGATTAACAGCAAATAGTCTGTAGAAAACACAACCAATGTCTGCAGTACATACTAATTGCTTGTTGAGTGTCATGTTGGGGTTAGAAGGACAGAGTTTTGCCAAGATTGTTTCCAGACTTGAGAAAATGTGGTTCTAGTGGCAGCTAAGTACAGTATTACTGATAGTAATTAAATTAAATGCTTTCAAACTGTCATGACATTCAGATATATTTATTCCTACACTGATCTCTCTGTCTTGCTTTTCTTGTCATTACATTGCAAATCCTGTGGTGTCAGATGTAATGTTTGCCATAAATCAAATTGGCCGGTTATGAATCGCTGCAGCAAACATGTAAAGTATTTTGGCTGCATGTATTGGAAGTATTTAGGGTGCATGTGCTAGGTAAAAACAAACATGTACAGGTAAAAACACCACAAGTGAGCTGAAAGCCTGGTGCATCTAATAAGATTTTTCTGTTTTTTTTGAGCCACAGTATGGCTAGTTCACCATAGATGTGGCTGATTTCCCTGAGTGAGTAACTTATCACATTCAGCTTCATCACAGAAAGCATGTTGGCTGTGTTAGACTTCCCAGGATTGTTTGTGAGTAAGTTTTTGTCCACTTGTTTTGTTGCCTGGTGGAGACTCTACAAGGATTTCTTTGGCTGATCTTGATCTCTTGACTGTGCTAACACCTTTTAAAAAACAGCTCTGCAAAGTAACTTCAGATTGTCTTCTGTTAATTGCCCATTAGAATTATTTCAGCTTATAATAGTTCAATACCATTAAATACTATATGAACCATTTGCAAGATTTTAGAAGTCTGTCAGTTAGCTGTATCTTGTAGGCCTTTTTTCCAGACTTGTTCATTCACAAGGTCCATTTGCTGACATTTAAGCTTAGATTCTCTTCACCATGAAACCATGAAGTACGCTTGTGAGTCAGGACCTCAGCTACAAGCTACAAGCAACAATGAGGCCACAAAGGACATGTTCTCAGAATTGTTTCTAGGAATTTAGGTAGATTTAATGACCTGAGGAGGGGTTTACATTCTATACCTACCACATGGTGGTTTTAAAATCTCTAAAGACTCATTCTCACAATCATGTAGGGAGGTCCTGTACAACTCACCCTGAGAGATTTTTGTTGTCTAGTCAAACAATTTGAGGAGCACAGGCTTCACAGGAGTCTGTGTAGAGTAAGCCTTACAGCAGTTCTCATACAAGTACCATGGAGTGAACAGCCAGTGATAGTAAAGTTGTGACAAAAAAACCCAAACAGATGTGATGTGTATTGAACTAAATTAGTTCCCAGTGTGGTCACTGCCTGAGGAAACAGCTCCCAACAACTATAAAGAATTTCTGTCCACTCATCCATGACAGCTCCATTTAATGTTAATGAGGCCTATACTTAGATATACTGTATAGGGCTTTGGGCTGTCAGCATGCTTTTTAATCACACACACACTCCTGTACACACACTACTGTCTTTCAGTAACATACATTGACTTGAAACGCTTTATTTTTTATGTTCAGCATGTTTAAAATGATCAGCTTTGTGAAAGTTGTCTCTTGTCTCTTATTATCAGGAAGTGAGTTCTCTACACCCTACATTATAGACTTTCAGATGCAGCTGTGATAAGTTTACATGTCACACAGAGATAAACATGCTGCATATCACAGTCCTGTGGCTTCCTTGTAATTACTTATAATATAACTGTTACCTGTAACAATATGTTTAAATGGGAATGTTCTCTTATCTCTCATTTCTCTTAGCTGCTAATTCGAAAGACACACAAATAGAATCAATAGCATTAGCGGAAGTGTCATAAAGTGTAAAGGAATAGTCAGAAGCTTTAAATTGTAACATTATATATGACAATAGTGTCCATATATGAACCATAATGTGGTTTTAAGTTGTGATTATTTTTAAATTCTGTGCTTTAGCAGCTTCAGAGACCTCCTAACCACACTACAACAAGTTACAGCTTCTCCAGTGCTCATGCTGTTAGACCTCCGAGTCATCAGTTGTTCACCACAAAAACGGATGTACAGACGCCTTCTAAAAGATAGCTTCTAAAAAGTTTTGAGCGAGGCTCACCCTTCTTACCAATCAGAGAATTTCAACTACTTCTGCATGATTTGTACTTTTGTAAGATGGGTATTGTAGCTTTGATTCTTAGCAATAGAGAATGATTTGAAACATGAGAAATACATGAATAATTTCCTGTTAATGTACTAAGAGAGAAATAAGAGAGTTATTTTAGATTGAGTTGAGTTGAATAAATATAAAAATCCTTTGGACAGCAAAAGAGATTTTTATCCAATACTGATGCCAAAGTGGAACTGATTTAAACCAGGTTTCCCTAAAGCATAAACTCTAACTTCTGCTTAGCACTAATGATGCAGACAACAGAACTTAGGATAACTTGATATTTGTATCTTAAAACTGTAAAATCACAGTTGCGTTATAAACTTTTCCTCAAAGAACTATATTTTTAACACAGTTCCTTTATTGTGTTGATTCATCCAGGGGAGGTTCACGCACATCTAAATCCCATCTAAACCCCATCTAAACCCCATCTAAACCTTTCAGTGGTCCACGTGTTAATCACTTTTACTTCCACAACCATATTATCCTATTTATAATGCCAGAGTGCACATGCATACTGAATGTCTTAGTTTAAACTGACATCATTTGAGGTTAGAATTAATCATCCAAGCTCTCCCTTACTGACAGGTTTTCCAAATGTTCTGTACAGCAGACAGAAGACATGATGTATGGTGGGCGTAGAAAAATATAGAGTCTGAATAGTCTGCTTTCAATTTCAGTTTAGCCAGAGACACAGTAATTGGTGGAACTGGTTTTCTCTTTGAGCAATAATATTATTTAAATAAACAATACCAAAAGATTAGCACATAAGGAGTTTGAGGTAGTAGAGGAAGTCCTAACACAGACATAGTGAGAACTGTTATACTAACTGCCCTATATACACTTCAATAACTCTGATTTGACGTTACCTGTCAGCTGCTGGCTAAACAGCCCAAAAATGGGACATTTATGTTGTTTGCGATGACGTATAATGTATGTTGATTGATACTGACTTGTCCTGCCAAATAGGCAATGATAACCTCACAAGATTAAAGGTAGGTAGCTGCAATATTTTGAATCAAGGTGAGGTCTTGACTCAAAGTATGATGGAAGAGGCCTGACTCTCACCTCATCTTATAGCTGATTGGAAAAAAACATGATGTTTTGAATTCAGTTTTCAGTTTACATAGATTAAAATAAACTAGTTCACATCCATAGTTCAGACCTCTGAATTTTGAACTAAGTTCACAGTCCTGAACAATTAACCATCCATCCATCCATCTTCATCCGCTTATCCGAGGTCGGGTCGCGGGGGCAGCAGCTTCAGCAGGGATACCCAGA
>JAUMHL010000013.1:29615470-29627446 GCA_032362345.1 Sandelia bainsii
AGTGCATTTTAGGTTCATCCTGAAATTTCACCTGAAAGCCGAATATCCCTAACTTTTTGTGAGTAGTGTATAATAAAGTAGTGAAAATAGTGAATCACAAATAAAAAAGTAAAACGTTTCTCTATTTTTGCATAAATATAATCCTAAAGCTAAGTAAAGGGAATCTAATTAAACACATGAGATGAAAAATTACCCCAGTTCATTTAGTTATTTTGTTTCCAATCTTATGAACATTTGTGTGTAGCAAAAGTATTTGTACTCGTGCCTTCAGTAACAGGTGTGACCTGCTTTGGCAACAATAACTTGTTGTTTCCAGTAACTGTTCATCAGCTCTGCTCATCAGCTTGGAGGAATTTTAGCCAATTTCTTCTTACTGAACATCATCAATTTAAGTTCACTGGCTTCCTTTCATGAATCCTCTGCTTCAGGTCCCTCCACAGCAGGAATAAGATCAGCTGCAGGATCCACTTTATACTGAGCTTCAATTTAAGGATGGATACCTTGACATTTTCCTGTAGAATTTGCTTGTATAACTCATAATTCATAGCTCCATCAGTGATGGCAAGTCATCCTGGTCCAGAAGCAGCAAAGCAGGCCCAAATCATGATGCTGCCACCACCATGTTTGACAGTGGGATAAGGTTTTATACTGGAATGCAGGGTTTGTCATCAACAAGCATAATATTACTCATTTAAGTGAAAAACTTCTACTTTAGTCTAATCTGTCCACAGACATTCCTCCAGTAGCCTTCTGGCTAATCCACATGGCCTTGATCAAACTTTAGTTGCTTCCGCCTGGCAAACCTGGCATGTACACCTTTGTTTCAATGTTCTCCTGATGGTGGGATGAACATATTAACTACCACAAGAGGGGCCTTTAGTTTCCTAGACAACACTTTAGGGTTTCTTGTGACCTTGTGTGAATATTAAACACTTGGTTGTGTGATCTTTGTTGGTTCACCACTCATAGGGAGGGTAATGATGGTGGTTTGTTGTCTTTATTTGTACATGATCTGCCTGACAGTGGACTGCTGGAGTCCAAACTTCTGTAACCCTTTCCAGCCTGATAAGAGTCCACAGCTTTTTTTCTATGGTTATCAGAAATCTCGTTTGTTCGAGTCATGACACACTTTTACAAATCTGTTTTGTCAAGATCAAACAGTAAGGACCTCCCAGACTCACACCTGACTGACTGTCCACCCACTGACTAAAACACCTATTGACTCTAATTTTCCCTTTAAATGAACCGATACTCGTAAAGGTTAAACATTTAAGATAGGATCATTTGTCATAAAAAAAGAACAAGTGTAATGTTTGTGTTCCATTAATTTAACTGGGCTCCCTTAATCTAGTTTTAGGACTTGAGTGAAAATCTGATCATGTTTTAAATTATATTTATATAGAAATAAATAAATATAAATAATAAGGGTTCACAAACTTTCAAGCACTAAAGTTTACAGTAAGTAGGCTAATTTTTCAACCAGCTGTAGGAAATATAAATACTGCTTATTTATAAGTTAATAAATTAATGTGTCCGTCAGGGTATTAAAACAATGGAAATTATATTGTATAGGAATAGAACAGGCATTTAATCACTACTTAAACTTTAATTTCTGATTTTATTGATACAATGCTATTGTAATGGCACTGTCCTTTTGTAAAGGATTTCGTTATTTATTCAAACACAGACAAAAACACATTTTCCTTTTTCTGGTACTAATTTCATTGTAGCCTACAATAAACTTTTTTTTATTGCGTGGATCATCTAGTTACAAAATAAAAATGTGGATTATTTTCCAAAAACATGGCTGGACTTTCATCATCTCCACAAATGTAAGTGCAGTACCGTGTCTGTAATGCTTCAGATTCTATCCTCGAAATGTGTTAAGCCCTTTTTGTGATGTGCTGCTGTGACTGCCACGGCTGTTTACCAGGGAAGAGACCAGTAATATGACTCGCTGAGAGGATAATGATTATTCACCACGTACCGTCATTTATATTCCTTTCCACTTCTTTGTGCATGTAGTGCTGCGCGTACAAGAGTGCAAATATCAGCTACACTCTGACATACCCTTAATGACCTGTGTGCTGGTCTCTGCGATGGTTAAACAGAGCCCTGAGGCTTATGTTTAAGATCAGATTAGTTCAACAGGAAGCTCTCACAAATACTGTCACACTAATGTGGTGTGTGTGTTTCATTTAGGGGAAGTGTGGAGATCCAGGGGCTGCTGGTCCACCGGGCCAGAAGGTGAGTAGAGCAGCTGGTTGTCGACCAGATTACATCTTTTCCTTTAACCTCTGTCTTCAGCAGCTCTGCACCTTCCTTTTGTTGCTGGTGTGTGATTTCATAGTGTTGCTAGTGGCTCGTTTTCATGTGTACCGTTACAATATGTCCTCAAAGTGACTGTTAATAATATTCTCTGATGCGCTCATGACTAGAGCAAAAGTAATCTCTACCAGCCAGCACAAATCACTGCCATTTAACGTGGCACACAAAGCCAGAATGAATAGAGCCATGACAGTACAAAACAGTGTATTTTGTCAAACACGATGATGATTATCTGTCATTGCAAAGAGACATTTTAGTATAAAAGTACAGTAATATCAAAAGTATCTTTTCTCTACTTTTATACTAACTATTAAATAATTCAGCAAGGCAACAGTAAAAATAAGAAACATAATCGATACACACTGAAGAAAAAGGCCATGTCTGCTAATGAAAATAAAACAAGTTGGCAACACTGTCTGCTATTTATGCACATACAAATTACAAGGGATCAGTTGTTGCTCAGTTTAAGCCAAATGTGCTTCTATTTAAACCAACATGTTTCGCTGTAGGGCTTCTTCATGGCTTATTACAAAATGAGTAAAAGCTCAGCCCATATATACACTACTAGATGGTGCCATGTCAATTATCCAGACAGAAAGAGGGCCGCATCGGTCAACACAGACTCCTAAAAATAAGAGTACACAACAACAGGCTACATGAATAGTTAATTACCTCACAAAATACTGTACTATCACAAAGCCAAGCTTTGACAGCACTTTGCCACATTAAGATTAGTTATGGAGAATTTATCTACTAAAGAAATATTTAGTAGTTTTAAGATATACTGAATATCAAAAACAGCTAATATAGTGTAAAACCCCCACATGTTTAGACAATATAACAACCCTGTCTCCTAAAAATTATGTTCCTATGCAACTAAACTGCAAAAACAATTATGCTTTTGCGGGGAACGTAATCAGTGGATGGATTATATTTTGATGAAGTGTAATTTTTGAACGACTGAAACACTAATGGGTTAAGTTTAAGCAAGAAAAGCACTTTGGTTGAGATTAGAGAAAGTAATTGCATAGACGCATGGTGTCTGAAGTCAGTGTTTTTGTTTATTAAGCCAGACCCCAATCTTTCTCTGACTTTAATCAAGTGCTCTGAGAGCCTATTAAGCCACCAAGTAAAATGATACAGAATATGATAGCACAACATTTGTAAAATAGAATAGTCACTTCATCCTAAGCCTTTATTAGTAATGTTTCAAAACTCAGTGTCAGTAAAGAAGAAACCAGTGCTACTTGTGCCAGACTTAATTCAAAGATACTGCAACAACTTTACTTTTATCTGTACACTACTTGCACCTTTCTCCCACCAATTCAAGCAAGTCTGCACTGCCGCCCACATAAAAGTAGAAGTTTGAGAGAGTTCAACATGGCGGTGGGATTAGTGAGGGCACAGCTAATTCCCCCTGAAGGATCAGGGTGTGATCAGGGTGACAGCTTTTGCCTTTTCTCTTTTCTAAACCAACCTCATTCTCTGTCTCTTTCCTCCCATCCTGTCAGCCAAGTCTTATTTCACCACCTTCCAGTTTGAAGCTTACTGATGAGTAAAAGCTACGTTTCTACACTTGTTTGTTAAGTGACATGTTTCTGAGCAATTATGCCCATAATTGTCGACCATTGTGATGTTAAAAAAGACTGAGTTGTCTTATGTGGTACTACTTAATTACAGGTAACCTTTTGTTATACTGAAGATGGCCTGCTTCAATGCAGATGTTACATTAGCTTTTAGGAAATGGTAATTTCATGGAGTGCTTGAAAAGATTTCACTCAGATGTCTTTATAATGCATATTTATTCAGCCTTGATTACTGGCTAAGAACATTTTCATTGCAACAGCATGGGGAGTTGTCACAGGGGATTGAATAGATACTTACACACATACACACACCTGAAATTTATTTTAGCACTCTTCTGCAAGATTAAGATGCTCCCTTGGTGGGAATCCAAACAAAGACATGATGGGTATTACATTTTCCATCCACTGTGAGGAATACTACTTCCTATAAAGCTTTTCTCTTCAA
This sequence comes from Sandelia bainsii, assembly GCA_032362345.1. Classification (NCBI taxonomy): domain Eukaryota; kingdom Metazoa; phylum Chordata; class Actinopteri; order Anabantiformes; family Anabantidae; genus Sandelia; species Sandelia bainsii. The sequence goes on from JAUMHL010000013.1 coordinate 29,619,830, forward strand.
TATTTTCTTGCAATGCGCTGTTTCCCAAAGATCAGTAACTGTTCTCATTTCCAGGGTTCTATGGGGGAGCCAGGTTTTCCGGGGCTGCCAGGTGGAATGGGACTGCCAGGGTTCAAAGGTCACAAGGTGAGGAAACCTGAGTCAATAAGTAACAATAACAATTTACATGAACTATGTCAAAAAACTATGAATGGTTTATACCTTTAGCTGTCAATAGCAACACAGTTTACATGTTGAACAGTAGAAATGTTGACTGTTTAACATAATACGTATGTGTTGTATGTATTATTCATATTTTTTCTTTCATGGCATGATCATGATGCTGAATATTGTCCTGCACACAGACAAACAAAAATGCAGTATGAAACAATCCTATTCCACATCAGTCTGTTTAACATGCTGTGTTTTGGTGTTTTTTTCCTGATTATTAAGTCCTCCAACAGCATTCTGTTATTCAGATATCACACTGAATGCAATTTAGACATGTTGTAATGTTAACTGTATTTTTAGGGGGAGAGAGGAGAGCCTGGCTTGAAAGGAAACCAGGTATTGTACTTTTTCCTTCACACTTGTATTGGAAAATCATGTTCATGGGTCATGAAACTCATTTGTTTGAGTCACACAACTAGTATATTGAAACATAAAACTTTATGGAGAATTAATAGACCTTGATTGTTTTGTTTTGTGTTAATGATTTTATTAATAGTTGGTAAAGCAGACAGACCACACCATGGGTAAGTGATCAGTGAAAAGCTCTTTTATAGGGCTTTTTGACCGAGTACAGAGCACTGTATCAGTCCTCATTTGCAAACCAAGTTCTGAGTATTGCAACCAAAAATAATAAAAGCTATAATTATTAATTACTAATGAAAAGAAAATACATAAAACATCATGTGATTACCTCATTAAATACCTAAATGGTAACTCTTCCTTTTACAGACCCCTAATTACTAAGCGTTTACCCAGCAAATATATCGAAACCAATAGTATTCTAACAGGTAATTAACACATATGACAGAAAAACTACACCTTAAATACTAAGAAAAACCTTGAGTATTACCCATCAACTACAAAAGTGCGTTGTAGTCGTGACCAGTTTAGGTTGGTAATAACCCGGAATTGTGTACTTCCTGGTAAAAGTTGTGTGTGTGAAAGTATTTAAAATATTTCATTTGGTCAGTTAATGAATAAGTGGCAAAACATTAGTCTTTAAAGCCTTTAAAGTATTTTAACTTCTCTTTTATTTTAGAATCAGAACTTTTTTTTCACTGTACATATGCAATAACAGTCGTAACGAGCAAAAAAAAAAAGACCCAATATGCTATGGGAATAAATTCAAAAATTCTTCAGCATGAACACTGACAGAACACATGATAGAATGATAGTTGGTCACAGGTAGACCCACTCAATTTGTGTCTGAACACCTGGTTCACAGCCAACGTTAGCATCAGGGGCTGTGCTAGATGCTGAATGCTTTGCGTTGCGGTGATATTTCACTCTCTCACTGCTATGTGTGCACTGCCTTAAAACATCTTTCACCACTTTCATGTCGTACATCCTACTGTAAAATGACTGAACTGGCTGAAAAGACAATCAACACGCTTTCAAGTGACATAACACTCGAAGGTATTTACCGTAAGTCAATACGATAACATTCAGAATAATCATTAACGTTTTTTCTCAGAGCGCCGATGCACTTAGATCCTCTAGGGGCTATGTGGGTTTCTATCCAAATTTGAAGAAAACTGGCCAAAAATGTGAATTAAAACAAGTTGCCATTCACTATACTATTATGCAAATGTGACTGGTTTGTCAAGATAAACATCTAGTGGCCAGTCTGGTACTGTAAACCATTGCAAGTGTGGACTAACTGAAAAACCTAACTGAAAAAGTCATATGTCAAACAGTGGGGAAAAAAGTGTGGAAAATATGATGATGATAATATGATTTCTGTTTGTTCCATGTACTGTGTTCATTTCTGGAAAATTCCCTTTACACATATTTGTCCTGGTTTTCTGCTGTTTTTCATCTCTTGAGTGGTGATTTAAGTTACATGATTCCTGTATGTCATGATTCATTCTGTTTCCAGTGCACGTAGTTGCATTTTATTTTTGCCAATACAGCAACTCCTTCACCTCAGCCAAGCATAAAATAAATACAACTAATTTAGTTGTTTGTTGGCAACTGCCTTTTTGAAGATTTGTAAAATCGTAAAAAACTCACGTGTGGTATATATGTTTTATGAAAATCTCTTCACTTTTTGTTAACCACAGACCTAATTTCAGGCATCTAAATAAAAGAACTGTGCTATAAGTGCTAAAATGCTAACTCACTTTCAGGTTTTAGGATTCACTACTAAGGTGCTTTAAGCTTGGCTGCTACGTATTTGTGCCTTAAAATTCTCTCTGATTGGACAGAGCTACAAATGACAATTCACTAAAATGTTCATTGTTACCTTGGTGCAAGAACAGTGTAACAAAACATTCAGTTACCAATTGTTTAGTTATACTGACAAAAGCTGCTCTTTTTAAAGTCTATTTATCTATCTATCTTTTCACTTGTAATAAAGTTTTAAGTGTGATCTCACATCTGCACAGCCCAAAGATTACATCTACTGCTGTGTGTAGCTTCCATGTTCAGGCTCAGGGATGATTCACTATTGAGAGTTGTGCAGTGGAGAGTTCATACAAAGAGTGTGAGAGTAAGTGGTTAGCTTTCGGTTTTGAGTTTGGTTGGTTTTATTCATTCCAAACAAATCACAGCATGACTCATTATTATGCTGCTGTCCACAAATCTGAAAAACAACAATCTGGAAAAAAGTAACTGCACTTGTCATAACAGAACCATGTTTCCACAGAAGTGGTTCTTTACTGATGAAGTGAAGTTTTTTTTCTGTGCACAGTTGCTGTTTCAACTTGTGCCCATGCTGTTTATTTTGGTAATCCAAATCTTATTATATGATAGACTTCAGACTCTGATAGACTTCTTCTCATGATAGAGCTCAATATAAACTTGTTCATTTGCATGGTCACCTTTTTACTGACAACGCAGCATAAAAGTCAACTCTGAGCCACATGTGAGCTTTTGTGTGCATGCAGTTAACACTGAAATGGCACAACTCCACAAGAAATGTAGGGAAATGTGGACTGTATGGTCTGTCAGTTTATTAATAGCTTTGTTAAATATGTATTATTATCTATGCTTGCCTATTGATTGTCAGAAGGGTGCTGGTAACATGATGCCACCACACCCTACTTTCTATCATCGGGAACACCGCATCAGTCACAAACTGAACAATCAAAACGTGTGATGAATGCTGCGGTGCACTAATGGGAAACAGTGTGACTGGCGAGAGGAGCAGAGAAAGAAGAGCAGTGTGCTGCACTGCTGCAGGATGCAGTTGGAAAGGCACACATGAGATAAAAAGTCAGGTTTGTTAAAGGTCACTGGTAGCCAATTCCTATCCCCTCTCTGGCTGCTAGTGGTAATCATGACCTTTTCTCTGCTGACACACACACATAGAATGAAGACGTGGACCCATACACAGTAGTACACACATATAACTACACTGAAACACTGTTGTTTAATCTCACCCCTTGCCCACACACATATACACACAAGGACACGCCGCTATGTATGTAAACAAATTTTCAGTTAATCATGATATATCTGTTTGCAGGGGGAGCGAGGCAGAGATGGAGATCCAGGGACTCCTGGTGTGCCTGTAAGTAAAGAGTCATTATGCTTCCACTGGATGGCAGTAAAGCTTATGTTTCTAAAGGTTTAGCAGAGAGGACTGAGTTTAAATGTGTGTGTTTGTGTGTATGTACTTACAAAGAACAAATATGCCCACAAGGGCATGAGGACGAGGAACAGTATCTTAGCCAGTCCTGTTTTACAAAGAGCTAATTTGGGGCTGGAATTTAAGATTATGGTTAAGATGTAAGTGGGATTTGGTTGGGATAAATGTAGGGTAGGACAGATAAAATATTATCAAACCAGTATCAAGACAGATTTTCTACAGTAGTATAAATATATATAACATATGAAATGATTTTTATGTTTTCTCTGTTTGTGGTTAATTAGATAAATCCTCTAATGCAAGTCACTGTAAAAAATGTTATCACAAAATAAATGTGATAATAATTAACTCTAGCAATAAAAGACCACTCTGAAAGTGACTTTACAAGGTGCTTCACAAGATTAAAATCAGACAGCATATAAAACAAATAAAAATACAATAAATGACTAAACAGAAAACACAAGTAAACAGCAGAACGGAGCTTGACAAAATTAAAAGAAAAAAGCGAGTCACAGTCACAGTAGAAATGAATGAATCTCACAGACATCATAAAATACATTTACAATATCTGTGAAGATTCTCAGTCATCCAGGTCATCAGGTGACTTGAAAAAGCCCTCTGGAATGGAAGGGTGAAACGTAGTTAAGGAACTAAAACAAGTCCAGTTGCCATTGAAAACCGTTTTTTGAGATACATTTACAATCCTACTCACGCTATTTTCTGTAGCCTGCTGCAGTTTCACCTAAAGAGTGCAGCCAGACCATGTTGCACCACCTGCTTTTCTTTAACCATAATCTGCTGGAGTATAAACTACTACTATAAAAGAGGAACGGTTGTTAGATAGCATATTTAAACAATTTCCTTCTGGGATTTGTAAAGTTTTTTGAATCTTCAATATGACAGACAGGTATTAGTGACTCTCAGGAATAAATTGTGTGAACATACTGTGCTGGTAATGACTAAGCCAACAAGTTTGCTAACTGATAGTTAATGATGACTGAATTTAACTTGTATATTAATGATCATTCTTTTCACTGCAAACATTATTTGTCACAGTACAAATAGTACAGGTATAACTATAACTTTAATGAAGGCTTTGTTCTGTTCTCTCTCTTGTCTCTGTGAGCCATGACAGTGTGATAATACCAGAACACTGACATTTTCCAGCTGTGACAAGTCAAAATGTGACTAAGTAGCACTAGCATCTGTTCATTCAGTCATGTCACCTAGGTGACAGCTTATGTGGCATAAGTCTAAAAACGGCCCTGCTAGTCAGCAAATATTACATGTTATATTACTAGTTACTTCACTTTTGAGCTCACCCAGGTGCCTTAAAACAACTCCAAATTCCCCACACCTGATCAAATCTACAGAGGTGCATTGCATTCACCAAAGAAAAGAAAAAAAGTGGAGGCCGGATCTCATAATCATGACTTGGTATCTCATAATTATGAGTTATGGATCTTGTAAATTTGAAATACTACGCCACAATGACAATATAGCCCCCATTCAAACAAACAATATATAATGAATCCATTAATGAGCCTAAAGATGCTATAGGCAGATTTTTTTTACCTTTGGACAGAGCCAGGTTAGCTGTATCCCCCTGTCTGTGTTAAGCTACTGTAACTTGCTGCTGGCTGTAGCTTTGTTGTTACTGTCCTGTAGTGACAGTTCTATTGATTTTCTGTTTAAACTCTGGCCAAGAAAGTGAGTAAGAACACTTCCCAAAATGTCAAACTATTCCTTTAATGAGGGAAGAAGGGACAGGTGTGGGGTTTTTGACAGAATGAGAAACAGGCGTGCAGGAGTTGGATGACAGGAGTGTGAAACTTCAGGCGTGTACAATACACAGACAAAGTGTAAGCGAACGCCCTTGTAGCGTGTGGGATCGACCCAAATGCAGAGAAGGAGCAGAGGGGTTGGAAAGCACACGCGTTGCTCTTGTAACACCCGAGCGCTGTAAGCGGATTCCACCAGGAATCGGTGTTACAATAACCGGCCAACAAAGAGAGAGAGAGAGAGAAGTACTCACGGTACCGGAGACTAGAGAAGAGAAGATCTCGATGAGAAGTCGTGGTAGCAGGAGCTCGGGACATGGGAGAAACACGTCTGAGCAGAGAGCAGGTGAGTGGGCTTCCTGTTTATATCCTGCCCTAACCAATCCTGGCCCAATCCTCGGACCAACTGTTGGGCTGCAGGCACTTCGACCTCCGGCTCCTGGTGAGAGAAAAATGGGGGGTTGATAGCCGTAACAGGTCTCAAAGGGAGACAGGCCAGTAGCAGAGGAGACGTGGAGGTTGTGCGAGAGTTCAGCCCAAAGGAGGTAGCGAGGCCAGAGGGAGGTTTGAGAGGAGGCGAAGCACCGCAGAAAACGTCCCAGTTGTTGGTTGGTCCGTTCCATCTGGCCGTTGATCTGCGGATGGTAGCCTGACGAGAGGCTGTATGTGGCACCGACCAGACGGCAGAAGGCCCTCCAGAACTTTGCAACAAACTGGGGGCCTTGGTCCGAGACGATATCCTTGGGGAACCCATACAGCCGGACCACGTGCTCCAAAACCAGCTCTGCGGTGGTCTGTGCTGAGGGGAGTCCGGACAAGGCCACCAGTTGCACTGCCTTGGAGAACCGGTCCACGATGGTGAGGATGGTGTCCTTGCTGTCCACTGCAGGGAGTCCAGTGACGAAGTCCACCCCAATGTGCGACCAGGGCCGACGAGGGACTGGGAGAGGTTGAAGAGCTCCCGGCGTCGGCTGATTGGATGACTTGGCCCGGGTGCAGATGCCGCAGGCCGAGACGAACTCATGGACATCCCGGCGGATGGAGGGCCACCAGAAGGCGCGCTGAAGAAACTGAAGGGTCCTGGCGGGGCCGGGATGTCCAGAAGTTGGGGATGAATGCGCCCAGACCAAAGCCTCCTGGCGACATGAGGTGGGGAGGTAGAGGCGATTGGCTGGAGTCTCGGGAGGAGCTGGCTCTCCAGGCAGTGCGGCACGAATGGAGTCCTCCAGAGGCCAGCGAAGAGGGGCGAGGATCCGATGGGCAGGCAGGATGGGCTCTGGGTCTGGAGGAGGAGCAGAGGAGGAGAACTGATGGGAGAGAGCATCAGCCTTGGCGTTCTTCGAGCCGGGACGGTAGGCTAGGTGGAAAGTGAAGGACTCGAAGAAAAGAGCCCATCTTGCCTGCCGGGGATTCAGCTGCTTGGCTTGCTGGATGTGGATGAGGTTCTGATGATCGGTCCAGACTAGGAATGGCTCTACAGTCCCCTGGAGCCAGTGTCGCCACTCCTCCAAAGCCCACTTGATGGCCAGCAGCTCACGGTCCCCAACCCCATAGCGCTGCTGAGCGCGGGAGAACTTCCTGGAGAAGAAGCAACACGGATGGAGTTTCCCGTCTGGACTGCGCTGCGGGAGAACCGCGCCTGCGCCCACATCAGACGCGTCCACCTCAACAGCGAACGGCTTGGCTGGATCAGGGTGGAGCAGAATGGGAGTGGTGGTGAACATTTTGAGGAGAAGATGGAAAGCTCGATAGGCCTCTGGAGGAAGATGAAACGGCGTCTTCTGGCTGGTTGGTTTGGTGAGGGTCGTGAGAGGCGCCACAACTGAACTGAAGCACCGGATGAATCGCCGATAGAAATTGGCGAACCCCAGAAAGCTTTGCAGCTGCTTAAGACTGGTGGGTCGGGGCCACCAAGTCACAGCCTCGCCCCGCCTCCATGCCCTGAGGAGAGATGGTATAACCCAGGAACGTGGTGGAGCGCTGGTGGAAGGCGCACTTCTCCAGCTTACAGAACAGCCGATGGGCAAGCAGCCT
>JAUMHL010000013.1:29643327-29658688 GCA_032362345.1 Sandelia bainsii
CACTCTTCTTTCTTTATTGGCTGTTAATGCAGATACAGGTATTTGTTTTATTTTTTACTTTTTGTTTTCCCTCAAAAGGGGTATGAGCTCCTGCACTCTAGTGATGGGAAGTCCGGATCTTTGCAAAGCTTCGGCTCTTTTGGCATAGCTCCCTTTGAAGAGCCGGCTCTTACAGCTCCCAAATAGCTCTTCATTTAGCATCACTCGGAGCCTTATATTTTAGCCTAATTTAGCAATTATGAATGGTTTGTGTGTTGTTAAGCAAATTTTTATTCAGTGTTTTAATGAAAGCCTTATTTTTATGAATTTTTGATATATTACAAAGAAATACAAAGTTACTATTTAACATTTTAATCAAACCTTAACTGAACAACTGAACACAGAACCACAGCAAACAAATCTAATAAAGACCAAAGTCTTAACATTATGACACTTTATATAAAAGTCTTTTAAATAAAGTGAAGACATTTCTGCTAATTCTTCACTTTTTCCCAACACACTTGCATTTAAGTCTCTCCATCGCTCCGTGTACCTGGCCTGTACCACTATACTGTCTTCAGAGCATCTGCGCACCTTCCTTCTTTCACATAATGGTATGATCCTAGTCTGTCTTTGCGTGTGATTAACCCCATAGTGTTCCCATCAAAATAAAGTTCCGCCCCTGCCTCCATGGATTCGGCTCTCCCAGACGAGAGTCGGCTCTTCTAGCTCTCTACAAAGCATCGGCTCTGAGAGCCGGCTCATTCGCGAACGACCCATCACTAGTGCACTCTTTTTTTTGTGTGGGGGACACTCATTGGCCAGTAAAAGAATGTGTTAAAATCCTTGTTGACCAATGGTAGTTGGCTTTAAGATCGCTTATTTTCTGTAGCCTAACCGCCTAATTTAGCGAGTAACTTTCCTCAGATGTAATTCTGTGCTTCGTTACATCGCGGTGTTTCACGTTCCCACTTTTATTCACTGAGAGCAGATCTCAGAGCAGATGAGACGCAGCTGTTTCAAGTTTCCTCGGTCCATTCGGGATTAAAAGCCTGGATTTTAGTGTCAACCGTCCTCTGTTTAGCACACGTCATGTCACACTGACTCACAATGTCGCCGACTTTCTCTCTCTCGTCTTCTCACTCCTTTATATGTTTCTCTGTCTCTGCCGCTGTTTACTTTCCACGGTTCTGTTCATTGAAGGCCCGCCCTACTCTGCCTGTGATTGGCTGATTCTTGCTCTCACCTGGACCCATCTCAGTCCTCATACCAAAACCCCACCAACCTGAAACCACAAAGGCAACGAGTACGGGCCAATCAGAGACAGGTACAATGGGCCTTTCACTGAGAAGCGGTGTAGAAACACCTTCAGAAAAGAGTCATCGGTCAAAATATAATCTCCGCCAAAAAGGACTAAAACTTAATGACAAGTCGGTTCTGGCTCTGGGTCCAGACAGGACAGAGTCTGGGTCCGGATCTGGACCGCGATCCGCTTGTTGGTGACCTCTGCTGTAGAGTGAAGGTCAAAACATCACATGAAACAAAAACCAGAGAATGATGCATCCAGTCAAGAAAAGTTGTCAAAATAATAAAGTTACATTGTTGATTTATACTTCAAAAATGACCTGATACATTTGTTAACTGACAAATTATGAACGTGCCAGAACAGCATCAGGAGCGGAGAGAGAGAGAGAGAGAGAGAGAGAGGGGGGACATAAAGAAGACAGAGTTGTGGAACAAAAACTGAATGAAAATAATGTTTATTTATGTACAGTATCATACAAAATGTGACTCTCCACAAGAAACCTGGCCATATTCACATCTGGTCTTTTTTTTGGAATTTTAGTTTTGATTGCAGAAAGTTTGAGAGGACACAAAACTCAATGCACATTACCTACACCATCCGCCATTTAGTGGTCACACTGGCCGGAGATGTGGGGAGACTGGATGATCACTTCTTGGGAGATCAGAATCCAGCTAAAGCTGTGTAGAATGGATCACAGCTCTAAAAGAACAAATGTGTATCAATCCGCCGCTGAAAGTAGTCCGCAACAAAAGCACTTTTGGGAAATTAAAGAGAAGTACAACAATCAATCGATCAATAAAATACCGTTTTTAATTTAATTACGCCCTTAGTTGGAACCAATGGGCCTGAGCCACAGACAGGGTTGGTGATTTCAGAATGTATTGAGAGTTGAACTAACACGTTTGCTTTTTGGAATTATTGTGGAGTTTGTTTCCACAGAAAAATGCAGCCTTACAATTTAAGGTTAAGAAATGATCACAGTGTCAACACTTCCTGCTGAGGTTTTCATACAGAGAGGAAATTTTTTCCTATTTCCTAAATGTGAATCATTAGTAGAAAATGTTTAAGAAGAACAGTGTTTCTGTTCAAGAGAAAAGTAGAAACACAGAAAAACATGACAGTGTATCAGTGTGGATGTAGAAGTGGGTATACACTGTGCCGACTCAACAAGAAGTAGGTATATGCCATATACCTGCATATATACGTTGGACTGTAATGTTGTTATATAGTGTAATGTTAGAAAATTTTTTTTGAGGCCTGATGACCCAGATATTATACCATTATATAATGAAAATCACAGTACCATTACATCCCGTTCAGGCTCCTTTCTTTATTATAGTGTACACAAATGAAAAGAAAGACTATGAACAAATGGATCCAAAAGACTCTTTACAGCATGACAAAATGATCCATGTCCTGTTTCCCCTCCTTCAGTAAGCTGACTGTAATTGAGTCATCAGAACATTTAACTGTGGTGTAATTCGTTACAGTAACTGCTTAAGCAGCTGTGTGTGAAATACCTCCTCAAAAGTAGGAGGAAAGGGCACACCCTTAACTTGAGCCAGTGAATCAGTGTAAAATAAAGATACAGACTTATTATTTATTTTATATTTTATTTATTTATTTATTATAATAGATTTTAAACAGTTAGAATTGCAAATTGTACTGGGTGTTGTCAGTCCTTGGTCTTTTGAATAGCTTTATTATGTACTTGCTTTTGTCACTTTCTTTTCTCTTGTCTTGCACTAACCCTCACCGACAGCCCGACATTTACTGACCATCAGCTTGGAGCTTTAAACCCTTGAATTTTAACAGACTTCATGGAATTATTGTGTTGTTTTAGCTGGAAAAATGTAATCAAATCTGCTGTGAGTATGTGCTTGTGTCCCCTTTTCAGGACTACTACTTCTTTCAAAATCTGGTAGTTGCTTTGATGTACTGTATGCTGTAAGTGTCATAACAGGCTGTAATAACAGACAACCACAAAAAACGAAATTGAAATTTCACACGTTATCACTGAATAAGGCACTCAGAATGTATGTGTGAACGTGATCCAACTTAATTTCAATTTCCTAGTGCTGCTGTGAACACATGGTTTGTATTATGTAATGAACCTGGGTTAAAAACAAACAACTTAAAAATACTGGCTCATTTCTGTGAGATACTTCATGTTGATGTTCTGTTTTCACAGTGTCACATAATAATGATTCCTACTGGGCATCTCAGTACTGAAGCTAAAGGTATCCTTTGGAATTGATGCATTGGGTCCATCACTCCTCGATGCCATGGGAATGGTGGCAGCTGCCTGTAGGACCTCTCATCAAATGATCGGTTACAAGGTGGACACATCAAGATTTTCTGCACATAGACAACTGGGTTAGGGTTAGGTAAAAAAAAAATCAGGGTTAGGTTACATTAAAAGATAAAATTAATACTTTTGCAACGGTCTTGTTTCAGCACACAGTGTCTCAGACAACCAGTCAGTATGTTTGCATGCACTCAAATAACCTGGTTACTCAGAGAAGCCAGGTTTCTCTGTGTGTTGGGGAGGTGACAGACAGTCACAGTGCTCCTTTGTACAGTGCAAACTGTCTGAATTAAAGAAATACATGGTGGAAAATAACTTATTTAGACTACGTAGCCCACAAAGGCAACGAGCCTGTGTTGGTTTCAGTTTTAGTAAGCTTTTGGGTGGACTTAATTTAAAAATGAGGCAGCATAACTCCTTGTAATGAACTCACCTTTCACCCTGCCACTCCTCTCTACTGAAATCTAAAGCAAAAAGCAGAATGGTCAGTGCTGGCGGTCTTTGTCCTGCATATGTGCACTTGTAAAAAGCTAGTTTAAAACCCGGTTACACATATACAATCAGAGTTCTCGGTGAGTAATTCACCTGGGAAAATCAGGTTTCTCTAATCCCCTATCCCAATTACAGTAGACAGATTTCCTTTTTACATGACAGTTAAGAAATCAGCTTATCAGCTAAGACCATCCTGTAACACTTCCTGTGTCACAATATGAAATGTTAGAGAGTTTTCTTCGTACAGACATTATACAACTTCTCAGCTGAAGATATTTCCAAAAATATTTTTTTCCAGGGATTTTATATGTAATTTATCATCCACAAACATGTCTTCAATAAAGATAATTCTTGCCTCCACTAGTGACTTGCAGCACAGAGTTTTTTTTGCCCACCTTTAATAATTTGTTATGCTATATTGATGACTTTCCCATGAGGGGAGCCTTTGATCCTGTAATCTGATGTCAAACTCTCCAGGTTTCTCTCGCAAATGCTAAATGGAATCCTAAATGGAATTTCCATCCCTGTTTCAATCCCATCCATTTTGTTATACAAAAGCCTAAATGGAGAAAGATTCTGTAAGTTTCATTTCAATTAATTCTCCTCCTAGAGCTTGATCTTCTGTAATATACTTTAGACAGCTGGCTTAGGGAGAAATAACCTGGCAATCTTTGAGAGAGATGAGAAAATGATTGCCGCCATGATAGTCTTCGGAGTCACAAATATGTTTCATTGCATTATTAACTGCTGTGCAACGTTTTTGTATCTGATAATCCTTAAAGCTCATGAATCCTTTATGCATTCTATTATTTTTTTTAACTATCATGCCTCAGTGTCCATCTAATACAGCCCTTTGCACTGTGGTCAGTACAGTTATTTAGGTCAAGTCTGAACTATATGTTGAAACTAGTTACAGGCAAAGAAGTTCTTGGAGTAAGGCCAGATGCACTTGCCCTGTCTATGAGAACACAACATTTTAGTGTGAACTGAACAGCTCAGGGAGGAGCTGTGATTCAGAGGGTGTGTTGCTATGTTGTGCTGTGTCTAATCCCTCCCTCTTATACACTCACACCCACACACTAGAGAAACACACACTTCTATGGCACTTCCCTACCCTCGCTCACTGACTGACGTATCATGGGGAAATTTGGAGCTGACTAAGTCAGACAGCTCTGGCCTTCAGAGTGAGACAGCCAGCAGATACTTTACTGCTGGACAAGCGGTAAGTCAGCTCAGCTTAGCATGATCCTCGCACAAACATCTGTTTTTATTTCATGCGTTCCTTCTAGGTTCACAGTCAAACACGTTTTCTAGCTCTATTTTTTTGCATTATTTGCAGGATTTAATAGCTCTCATATACCTTTAAATAGTCCTAAAGAACTGACCATTTTGTACTTGTGTTGACTGCATGTTGTTAAATGTTATATTATGTTTCTGACAGATTTTCCTGCCAACATTTCAGATGGAGATGGCAACTACACCATATTATTATGACTACAGTGATGAGCCGGGCACGCCAGTTGCACCATGCAATAGGGAAAATGACAACCTTCTGGGAGCTCAGCTGTCCTTCCTGTACTATTTTATGTTTCTCTTCAGTCTCATTGGCAACGGGCTGGTCCTTTTCATCATTCACCGGTGAGTGAGACTAAAAATTCTCTAAGCCTAAAAGACAAAACACTGATGGAATACTGCAAGATTACATGAAAAAGTTTCTAATACAAACAAATTCTTAGTTTACTTGTTTAAAGCAGTATCCCGTACTGTATTTGAACATTTTTTACTGGAACACAGCTGCAGTAAATAAAATAAAATAAAATAAAATAAAATGGCTTAATTTTCTTTCTTCCCAAAGCTTAGTCATAATTCAAGTGGATATTTTTAACATTTAAAAAGCAGATCAACAAAAATAGAAATGAATATGATTTAATTCAACACATTATTATTGTTTTAGGCATTAACTTGTGTAAGTTAGACAAAAGGTCTTACTGTATGATTCACTGAAGCTGGGAATTTTTGCTGCTCATGAAAAAAAAGAAAAGATTCCAGTACTAGTCCAGCACATAATTCCACCATAAAATGTCTTTTTACCATTTTCTTTAATTAAACAAGTTGTATATACTATACTATATTGTTAAGGTTTGGTAAAGTGTGGGAAAAAGAAAATATGCTTCATGTCAGTATAGATTTTTTCAGTATGCTGTGATTGTTTGGCTATTGCAATCCAGGTCCGTCTGTCTAGTAAACTGAGAAACTGGTCAAGAAGGGCCTTGGTCAGGTAGGGTACCAGGATCGTAAAGGTCACTCTAACAGAACTTCAAAATCCTTCTGCAGAGATCAATCATCTCTCCATCAATCAGGACTTTAGGTAGAGTAGTTAGATGGACCAAATGCACCTGCATGATATAATAAGTTGTATGTGTTGTGCTACATATAAGTTTCCTCAATATGTACTTCTCAGAACATGGTGACAAACTACTCTCTTACCACACTCTTGTAAGAAAGAAGGAAATAAATTCCTGAGCTAAAACTAGAACTTCCTCTATCATTAGCATGCAAGATAATCATTGGGTTTCAAAGCAGTTGTACAGTTTGTGGACAGACAATTCATGCTGCATCAGCCAACCAATCCATAGATGCACTAAAGCAATCTCAGGATAGTGTGAAATGTAAAAGATGCTTGAACCATATTCTCTATTTTTTTTTTAAATAAACCCTCACTTGTGACCACCACCTAGGTTTGAGAAGCTGACCACCGTGACCAACATCTTGCTGCTGAACCTGGTGTTTTCCTCCCTAATCTTCATGACCAGTCTTCCCTTCTGGGGAGTCTACATGCAGCTCCAAGACTGGATCTTCGGCAGAGTTATGTGCAAGCTCGTGGGCAGCATCTACTATCTGGGCTTCTACAGTTCTGTCCTCTTTCTAACTCTTCTGACCTTTGACCGACACCTTGCTGTTGTGTACTCTTTAGGTGCATCACAAGTGAGGAATGTGAGGTATGCGGTAGTGTCCTGCACCGTGGTGTGGCTGGTCAGCGGCCTGGCATGCATCCGGCCGATGATTCTCCAAAATACTTTTCTTTTCCGAATAAACAACAAAACCTACTGTGAAGATGCCAGTAACTATGCCAGGAACTTTACTAATTATATTGATGTGGACCAGTTGAAAACATCTGGTTTTTACATACAGCTTTTCCTTTTCTTTATCTTCCCTTTGGCTGTTATTATATACTGCTATGTTAGGATTGCAATCACTGTCATATTATCCAAGATAGTCACCAAGTTCAAGACAGTCAGGCTGATATTCATCATTGTCCTGTTGTTTTTTATGTGCTGGGCCCCATACAACATACTACTGCTGATACCCAATGAAAATCCTAGCTGTGAGCAAATGCAGAAAAGAGGTTATGCACGTCATGTCACCCGTAACATTGCATACATTTACTTTTGCATCAGTCCCATCTTCTACACATTTGTTGGAAGAAAGTTCCAGAACTACTTTAGACAGCTGCTGGTGAAACGCTTCCCGAAGTTAAAGAAGCACATTTCTGTCAGTGAAAACAGCAGAACCAACATGTCCACGAAAAGTACACCAAATGGCCTTTAGGAATGGGAACCCTTTTGGTTTCTCTGGGTTCTGCCATGTGTTCAACAAACAATAGTTTGACACACAACTGAGTTGTTCTATTTAGACTTTTAATGTGGAGAGCACTGGAGGCCGAATAGAGACATAGTTTTGCCTCTTACAGCATTTAAAGCAGGTTTATGTAAATAGGGTGGCCTACTTCCTGCATTGACACTGGACATTTATTCCATACGGATACTGGGTTGAATTGATAGTGTAGGCAATCTAGGCAACACATTACTTAACCACTTGGATAAGTACTCAGGAAGGTTGTGGTTGTGCTTAAGAATAATAAAAGAGAATGATTTCAGCTGTGGACCGCAGACCATTGTCTAAGCACACCCTTGTTTGGCAGCATTTGCCGTAATCATGCCTCATACTCCATCGCTATGTTTTTGCCTATATTTGGCTTTATACAAGAGGAACTTGACTGAATAGTTTATTGTGACGTAGCACATAGCTGCAGAGTATTTGTGGCACTAATTCACTCACTAACTCTACTACATTCTTAAGTAGGAAATGAGTGATCAACAGTTTGACTCAATAGTCACACTGCTTTGAATGAATTTGAAGTTTAAAAAATGATACATTTATAACTAACACAAATTTATTGCAACATTTTAAAATTTTTGTTGATGGAAAATTCAGAAGATTGTAATTTCAGTGTAATGGTTGCACCCTTGACCTTCTCTTATACAGACTACTTTGCTTTACAAAGATGTTTCTTTGTATCTAAGTTGATGTCAAATCACCTTTTCTTTCTGTCACAGTACAGCACTGATGTGATGACACAGTGTTGACAGCTACACTAGTAATATTTTCTAATTGCTTATAAAATGTTCTAAAAAGAAATAAATGAGTCACAAAATATGACTACTGACTCAGCTAAACATGTTATCTTTTTTATTTATTTCTGACAGCAGGACTTGAAGCTCCGCAGTGTGAAATTGTCTTTACATTTCGCTAGCATTTTTGTGACTGAAGCTAGTGCTGGCCAAAAAGTGAATACATTATTCTTGACTCCTTCTATTCTGTCAAATCACGCTGAGTCCTTAAGGGAAATCTTAAGTAACACGAAGAACAGGAAGTGAAAACTAGAGGTGGAGGGTGGGAGTCAGAGTCAGACTCATTATAGGTGGGTGGGGGCATTTCATCTCAGCATGAATGTCCTTAACAACCAGTCTGAAAGCAGCTGGAAAAAAAAGCTGTTGGTGGATCTAGACTTTCTAGTGCTGATGCTCTCTGATATGAGGTGTCTCAGGTGGCAGAGTGAGTTCCTCCACCTAACACAGTGTCCAGGATGGTCCTGGGTACAGAATGTACAGCTTCCAGGAAATAGCCATATGCATGCACTGTAAGATCCAACACGGGCTAAAGCTTTTGATTTCTTGGCTTTTTATTTGATTACCAAACTGGGCAAATAAATAGAAGAGATACAAGGTTAAATAGTGTTACAGGAGCACTAGAGCACTGAGACAACATTTAGTTTTAAGCAGTGGGCAAGGTGGCTCATTGACATGTTTGCATTTGGAACCGTTCAGTACTATAAACCCGAATAGTCGACTCAATTGGCTGCTGTTGATACCAGCTCTTGGGAACAGGTGACCATTCATCAAACTAAAATAAGAGATTTAAGACAGTTTGGGGAACACTTGTGTGAACAAACATCAGAAAAAAAACAATACAATTTTAGAACTGTGACTGCGACTTGTTGGCAGCAGAATATCCAGCTGTTGCCCACATAGTGAATCATAGATGCAAACACATCGTCCAGTCACTGTCCACATGACCTTCAGCCTGCAAATCATTGCTTGTGTCTATGTTTGTTTTAATGATTTTTATTTCTTTAAGTTCTTCCTTATATTGTCACTTTGAAATGCTTTCTATGTTGTGCTTGCGGTGAGTTATGGATTTTGTAAAACTGATCTTGAAAAGACTTGTGTAGCATGCAGGTTCCTTTTCTATAAATTACATGTTGCATGCAAAGATGAAACAGTAAGGATGAAAAAACAAAACGAAAAAGGAAGTTAAAGTGTCATGGTTAGTTTCTGTTTTTTGTTTGTGTGATTTGGTTCTTTTTGCTTGTTTTGCTTTGTTTTTTTAAGAAAATAACCTTTTTAATCAGCACATTATCATGTTTTCAGAATAAAACATCCCTTTTCAACACCTTCCTTTGACTTGTTTCCAAGAAAACATTTATGTTAGACAATAGTTGAGCCTTTGAGTAAAATGTATTTTTTTATACTTCCATTTAAAGAAGAACAAGTCCATTATTTTTTGGTTTTCCAAACCAAATAACCACAGCCCAGACACTGAGTTATTGTTATTTTATTGAGTTGTTATAAAAGTTTTATATTGACATTATATGATTAGATCTAATATGTTTTGGAAATGCGAAGGTAGACGAAGTTTATTGTTGTGCAATATTAGAAGCTGTGGGAAGTGAGGGATAAAAACACTTCAGCCTGTTAACTGAACTGCAGTCAGCTATATTCATAGTAAAAAAGGCAACAATATCTATTTATTTATACAATCTTTACAACAGTTTCTCACTAACAGCAAGGGAGGTGCCTGATACAGTAGGAACAATGAATAAATTATATAGAGAACGAACATGCACATGCAGGACAGTCCTAGCTACATGAGCTGCAGTGTTCACAGCCTATAAAAAGGAAAGACACAATATCTTTAAATAAATGTAGATAAGTGTTCTGAGGAAAATGTACTTAAAGTATCAAAAGTACTGATGCAGAGAGGGCCCCTGCAGATATTATATAGATTATTAAGTCCTGTGCAATCATATTTTTAACTTGTGGTTAAGTGCTACTTAAAATGAGTGTTTCTTGGAAAACATAATCTGGCAACAGTAAGTACTGCAGTTCTGCTTTCTTTTGAACATTAATTGAGGAACTGGATAAATAGCCTGAGCAAGTGAGTGACAATGGCATGAAAAGACACACACGCCAATCGTAGCCTGCAGAGAAATGTAATCTACAACATGGGATATTCAGAAAGCCTAGCGGGCCCTGTGGCCCTGCACTGGGTTGACAAACCTGCAAAAATCATTTGTAAAGGGTAAAAGAATTACTAAGCAGCTGACTGACTGTTTTTGTGTGTCCTATGTACTGTTATGTACAATTTAGGAAATTTAGGTCTCAATGAATTTCCTAAGTTAGAAGTCCCCAGTATTTTTCTAACTCAGTCGCTGAGAAATATGTAATTGTTATGTTTTGTCTCTCGAAGGGAAACTTTCACACATTAAAGTGCAGTTACTTATTATGCCATTAACTGAAAGTTAGGACTTATGGATGTGTTTGGATTTCAAAGCCTTTACAGTGGCCTCGAGGGCCACTGTGTGTGTGTGTGTCCATGGTGCACGTTCAACTCCCGTTGATGCATTTATTAATAAGTCTTCGTTTCTTATCGCATGTGAACTTCTGTGATGGTGTGGTTTTTGATACACAGGGGATAACGTTTTATAGATTTGTGTGATATTTGAGGCCTGGCGTTCACTCTTTGCCCATGTCTGTGTTATCCAAAATGGTGATCTGTCTCTTTGATCATAAATCCCATCCCTCCTGTGACATTAGCTTGCACTTGTGTGCCTCAAATTGCTTCAGGGTCATGTGGTGTACAACACAGTCCTGGTTTGAGATGGCATAATAATAATTATTATCGACTGATCAGGTAATCAACAAATTACTAAACTAAAACTCTATAAACTAGTGAGTAGTTGTATGTTGTATGTTTTATGAGTAAAATCCTAATTTGTAATGTAACTAATAACTGTGGTTGTTACATAAAATAAATTAACCTTTAAGGAAGCTTCAGAAACTTGATGGCTGCTTTATATTTCATATTTCAACCACTTAAAGTCATTTTGTCTCTGTGTGCAGTAATTGTAGCATTAATCAACAACAGTGACAAAAATCAATCACACTTCCTTTGCTTTATTCTCCTGACACTGCACAAAATGTATTAGTCTAATGTAATTAGTCCTTCCCCACAGAACAAGTAGAAAGAAAAGAAGAATTTCACTATTTGGCAAAAATGGTGTAAAACTTTGCTCTCAGTGGAGATGGACAGAAGAAAGATCTCTCACCTTCACGCTGTGTTTCATTTTTACTTTTTAATAGAAGTGTCAAGAAGCTCTCAGGGGTCCTCCACTTGTGGGGAATAAGAATTAATTGGAGGATTAGAACTACACGCACCCTGCACCCTGTCCTGACTTATAACATGGCTTTAGGGCCTGCGATACAGCTTCTTCTGACTGCTGACTCTGTGAGTGTGTGTCTGTGTGTGTGTCTGTGTGAGCCAGAATATGACGGTACACAGCAAATTTGTAGAGTTGAATATACTGGAGTTAGGCATAAAAGTGCACAAGAGTTAGATTTGGGGAGTTTATTATTTACCTTAGACTACAGCCAGTGTTGGGGAGTACTCTGGGTGCTGAGGACCGTTGCCGCGCCGACTGTGTCTCTCTTGGACTCCGACGTGAGGAAGGTAAAAATACTTTATTTACTTTGGGATTTTCAAAGTGTAGTGTATATATTTGGTTCCATAAACCCGCAAGTATAAAGTCAGCTAACAAACATCTGTTTAGCATGTTACAGGTGATTCGGTGCAAGCAGCTAACATTATATGCTAACGTTAGTGCTCTGTACTTGTTGAAAGTTAGCTAACTAACGTTTTCACAGTTTTTAGGGAACACATTTCACGTTGTTAATGAAAACGTGCTTCTTTATAACGCTAGCGTTTCATTAAACATTAGCTAGCTACTGTAATGTTGTGTTCAGACTCATGGTAATGACGAGACGTGTAGTCTGCACTGAAGAAACGTCAACGAGGTAACGTTAACGCGACATTAGTTATTCCTGTTTCACACTGAGATATACTGTCAGCAACACAACTATGTCTCCAGAACTGAAAACACTGTTTTACAATTACACCGTGAACACATGGTCACATTGGCTGCAAAACCTAGCCTAGCTAAATAGCTATCAAGCAAAACTGAGTGGCGTGGGTAGGTTAATATATGAATGTGTTTAGGGATTAAGTTAAACACTTAATAACATCTAATTCCACATGCTGCTTTTATTATTAGTAAAGATTATTTTTTCCCGCAGGTGCTCAAAAATGGAAGAAGTCATCTTCACAGATTTTATAAGTGCAGGTAAATAATGGATGTTTTGTACTAAGTCATTAAAGGAAAACTGATAATAGCGTTGTTAATGGATCGTTAATTTCACTTCAGTGCAGCAGAAATTTCTCATACCAGACTATTCAGCACTGAAAGTCACAGATGAGCAGGGTGTAGAGGTGGATGTGGATCTCTTTCCTGAACTTGAAACAGTCAAAGACGTGTTTTGTCATCAACAGGTGACAGATTAAGGTAAGCTAATATATATTCTGATAGACATGATTTGTACAGTTACTCTTGAATAAACCGTTTTATAATTAGGTTGGATTTATCACGTGCATTTCAGACATCCTGGAAGCAGAATTGTCCAAGAAGCTGGCTGACTGTGCAGACCTGGCAGACTTTGTCACACTCGCACTTTGTGGTAGGTATATTGTGTGTGTCCATACTGAAATACAGAATAACCATCTGTTCTCCTGGAGCAAATTGTAATCTGGGAAACAAAATGTTTGCCTCATTGTGCTGAAACAAAAATATTTTTGTAAAATATCTTTATAGCATCACTAGGTGGAATTTCTGCTTAAACATTAATCAATATTATTAATATTCCAATATTAGCATTTAACTCCTTAACACTGTTTGAAGAGTGGGACAGCGACATGGCTTCTCTTGTCTTGCTGCATCTTCTCACTCCACAACCAGCTGGAAGGAAACTGGCGCAAGAAGATCAGTGTTGAAAAAGCAAGAGAAAGAAATTTCACAAGGTTTGTCAAGATAATTTGATCCAATTTTAAATTATATGGTTCATGCAACACTTTTTATAAAGTATGGGCTCATACAAATATGTTTTTCATTGTGTTTCAGTCCTGCCAGAGCCTTGACGATCACCTCATGAACAGTGAAGGAAACCCCCAGCCATATCTCCTGGCCACAGGGACTTCAAAAGCACAGGTTTTCAGCTTCTACATTTGATGAGCTGTTCAAGTGTGACTTTGTTTTCATTGAGAAATATGAAGATGTTCTGTCCAGCCTGTACACAACTTGCAGACCACTGTGCACAATGTCGATGTAGGCACAACAGCGGAACGTCCAGGAGTCAAAGAGTTAAGAGCAAGACTGTTGAACAAGTAGTAAGCAAGTTATGAAATGAAAATATTGTTGAAAATATGTTTTCTCTGTGCTTCATCATTTACAGCTTTACTTTGTTCAGACACTTACAATTAGTTTATCTAATGTATCCTGCAAAAAACTGAGACTAAATTGTGGTCAGACAGGATGTGGTTTGCAATTCTCAAGTTTTTGGATTTAGAACATATCTGAATAAGATACATGCTCCTGCTGTCAACACACATGTGCCTCGTGACCATGACCATCATGTCATGACCATGACACCCAAGTAGTTCTCAGTGCTTCATTTTGCACGAATGTAAAGCTGTTTTGTTATGGTTGAGTATGAAACATGTTTCCTTGATCATTTTCATACTTTTCAAGTAAGTGAACCATTCCTAAGAAGATACTGGTTCCTCAAAGTGGGAAATTTAGACATTTCAAATGTCATATTTGTGTGATTCACAATTTTGTGTTGTGTCAGAGAGTTGTAGTATTTAATCTGTCAACATTGTTGGCTTAATGGAGTCTGTGGAATTCCTACCTGCTTTTATGGACATGTACATTACAGGTTTTCCCTCATGTTAACACTGCACTACAGTGAAGGTTTTATTGTGTGTTTTCTGAGTCTGTGAACAAGGTTGTTACACTTAAATTGTTTTCCTATATTATGCAACCTAATGCATTGGGATATGGCAGTAATACTGTGCTTTTTGAAAAAAAAATTTCAATAGTAGGCCTTTCTGATGACATGTTTTCCCATTACTGCCATTATAGCAGCTGATTTAAAGGTTATTGTTACACAATTCCAATGCTATTACACTGTAAGTGAAGGCAGATTGAGGCTATATCCATGCAGCATAGATTTTTGAACATGTAATATTCTAAATAAAAGTAAAACATTTATAGTAATCAGTATGGTGTTTTTTGTAGTTATTTTCACCTAAAACCTCACTAGCATTAACACTATTAAAGAGTTATTATTAAAATTAACTCTTGTTATGAGTTACATTTAACTCTATATGGCAGTAGAATTTTAACTCCAGGAGAGTTTAGTTTTAACTTCTAAAAATAGTTAAAAAATCAACTCCCGGGAACGAGTTACTGTAACTCTACACTGGAGTTTATTCGATGGTCACGCATGTACACTCAAATTTAGTTAATCTGAACTCCCAGAGAGTTTATTCCAAAGGCCAGAATTTGCTGTGTAGGAACACTATAATGAACAAGATTTTTTTGTGAGAGATGGATGAATGCATATACAGTTGAGGTCAGAATTATTAGCCCCCCTGATGAAGTCACACAAAACCCTTAATATTTCCATAGAAATGACCATAAAAAAACTGTTCATACTTGTATTGCTTCCAAAAGAACAAAGACAAAATCTCCACAAAGTTTGATC
>JAUMHL010000013.1:29666424-29677035 GCA_032362345.1 Sandelia bainsii
TTATGAAATCTGCTTTTCTTTCACAAACATGGTCATTTCTATGTGTGTCCAAACTTTTGACTGGTAGTGTATATACACACCCTCGATTAGACAAACATACCAGGTGCAAACAGTATAAGCACAGATACACAAAGTATATGTATATATACAGTATGTACATATATATACACACACACGTACATATATATACACACATACCACATACAAACATATACACACACACACACATATACAAACACACCATATAAATTAAGATAACTCATGCTGGTTTAAAAGCCAAGGAGAAAAAATGGGTTTAAGAGGGGACTTAAACGTTGCCACTATAGGTGCACTTCTAATGCTGAGTGGTAGGCTGTTCCACAGTTTAGGGGCAGTTACTGCAAAGGCTCGATCACCTTTGAGCTTTCATCTGGACCTCGGGACTACCAGGAGCATCTGGTCAGAAGACCTGAGAGCCCGAGAAAGTATGTGGGGGTGAAGAAGCTCAGAGAGGTAATCCCAAAAAAGGTTATTCAGTGGCAACTGGACTTGTTTTAGTTCCTTGAAGACGTTTCACCCTCCATTCCAGAGGGCTTTCTCAATTCTCAGGACTCAGCATTTCACCTACATCTACAGCAGTTCACCTACATCTGAAAGACAAGGGCCACTCCTTTGATGATCAGAATGTCAAGATCCTAGACCGTGAGGTCAACTGGTTCAAATGAGGTGTGAGAGAAGCAGTTTACTGCAAGATTGAACGACCCTTTTTAAATAGGAGGTGGCCTTAGACATAATTTATCACCCACTTACAATGCAGTTCTTTCTTTTAATTTAGTGAGCTGGCATTTTATGTTTGAGATTTTAAATAATTTTGGTGTAGATGTAAAATTTCACTTGTGGCTTCAAGTGATCTATAGACATCCTACATACTGAGTTAAAGCTAATGGCGCATGTTCAAGGAGATTCAGAGAAACAAGACAAGGAGACTCTCTTCCCCCTCTAATATTTTCTTCATATACTGAAGTTTTAGCAACAAGAGTTAGACAAAGTGAAGGCACAAATTTGATTTTTTTTGCTGATGACATAATAGTCTATGATACAACATCAACAGCTGATTGGGACAATACTATTTATAGAAAAAACATGGATGAAACCTATAGGGCAAAACAGTGGCATTTTAAATATGATAATGATTTGCAAACATATATGCATAGCCCTAAAATTAATAAAGGGTCTGTATATATCTTTATTTTATTCCAAATAGAATTGATAAGATCTTAGGAAGCTGGGCTAGTAGGAGGCTGGTAATATACTCTGAACTACTAATAAAAACACAATTAATTCTTTTGAAGTAATAAACATGATTTAAGAATATAGTATATATCTTCTGGAAAATTTGAAAGATGATAAACCAGAAACAGAAATAAAGGTAAAGAAAATCTCTCAGTCTTCCATATTTAAAAAATAGTTGAAAAAGTTTATAGCGTATCTGTAATTACGATTTTCAAGGACTTTCTCACCTATACTCGAACTTCTATGCCTCCAACTTCCTTGTTTTCCTCACTACTTTCACAAACTTTCTCCCTCTTATCGGTCCCTCATATCTCACTGTACCACAGGCAGAATTGCAGTCAGAATTGTGTGGAACACCACTGGGGGCTGCAGACACATCACCTCCTCAGGCACAGTAATTATTTGGCGCTTTTATTGTTGAATGTGCTGCTGACGGTCGGCCTGAGGGGAGTCAAATATCTTTTTTCCACCACAAAGTTTCTTAGAAGAGACTCAACAGCTGCTAGCTGCTCTAAACACTGCTTTCCAAATTTACCTGAGGTGCTGGAAAGGAGGGCGCAGGCATTCAGAGATTGTCAAAGTTATCTGCAAGTTTAAATTGGTTTTAATGAATTCCTGCAATATGTAGTGAAGAGAGGTTGAAAGCACCACATAGCATAACTCTTGGTTTTTGTATGCAGGTGTAGTTAAGGCAGTAATCTTGTGATAAAACTAATGACAATAACTGTGTGCTCATACTAGCTACAACTGTGCTGCTGTATATTAATGAGAAGCTGTCTCAAACATTACCATAGCCTGGTGCGTGGCACCCTAGTAAAGCCTACAGCTTGTGTGTTTCGAAGACCTTTATGTTCTTAAGGACACATACTATGTCTACAGAGCCCATGCAGTGAAATGCAAAAAATAAAGTGCATAGCAAACCTTAAAACCTACATTGTTTTCTAGCAGTGGTATTCATTATTGCAACATTTACACCAGACAAAAAAAGATGTGTATCTTGAGTTATGTTTTTTAAATCAGTGCCACAGCTGGAGAGCAGCAGGCAGCAAACTGTCAAGTGTCAATCACACCTGTCAGTCAACGCCCACCTGGCATCAAAGCCATCCATATGCCTTAAAATCTTAGAAATGCAGCGAAACCACCAGTACACTTAGAGGGTGTGCAATAACAGACAGACCATGAAAAAAAAGATTCAGTATTTCCAGAGAGAAGGTGATTCAAAAAGTTGTTTTTGAATGGTATTTAACTGGAGTGGGAATTTTTTGCAACCAGCTTTCAGCCACTTGAATTGCTGCTTGTGGCCCACATATCGAAGAAATGCACTGAATAGTGCGTTTCACACCAAAAACGTGCATGAGATCTCATCTAAAAAAACAAACAAAAAAGGATTAATCTGTGGATATATTAGCACATACACACATCGCTGAAATGCGAAAATGATCCACCCTTAAACTTGAGTTTCTCTTGGCTTCTCCCGTTCGGGGTCGCCACAGTGGATCACTCCGCATCTTTGATTTGGCAAGGATTTTTACTCCGGATGCTTCTACTATCTTCAAATTTTCTCAACAACAAGCCATCTTTAGGAAAATAGGCACACTCGTGAGCTCAGTTTCTGAAACCTTAGCTTTGGTTCTAGCTTGTGTTAAAGCACAGGAAGAAAAGACTTTCAGGTGCAGTTTAGCACACTCATTAGGTTTGACAGACAGGGTGAATCTACACACAGCCAAATCAATCCCTAAGATAATATCTACTCCCGTAATAGGAAGCTGAGGGCAGACACCCATTGAAACCTCTCCACATACTACATCAGAAAAGAGATGAAAACGATGTAAGGGCACTCATAGAGGAACTAACCCTATGCCAAGTACAGAAGATTTCCCTCCAGTAGCAGTATGGGTTGAGAAAGGCAGAAGGCTTTCCACAAGCTTTTTGCTGCTCCTGTGTCTTGCAAAATCTTTACTGGAATCTTTTCCTTTCCTGAAACAAAGGCTGCCTATATCTCATCAACATCTTTAGATGGCAAATTTTTTAATGAAAAGACATCAGGCTTAAACATGTCTGATAATCAAAGAGGAAATGAAACCAGATGGCTGAAATGTGCCATTTGCCCCTGGAACATGTCTTACAGACACTTGATTAGGCTCCTGAGTGACACGCAAAAACGTACTAGGCTTAATTCTCAAATTCTCCCTCTGAAAGCCTTATTTGTGGATGTGACCAAGTAGTGAGCCACTAGCATGTGTTAGAACATATTCATCAGCCAAGCCTGCAGCTGCAGTCTTCACTTTTTTCTAATTAATTTAATTAGGAAGATGAGGAGGTAATGCACTTTTGAACTGTTCTAAAACAAACAAGTCCCACAAATCATCATAGTCACTTGGAAGCAGAGCACCAATATGTGAAATGAGCCAAAATATCATGTGCATATTCAACATACGTTTGTTTTTCCCCTTTTCTCCGTTTCATAATCACTACTTTCAGCTGATGTAAAGGCAGAAAAAGCTCTCTGGGCCTTACCTGTGCAAACACACTGCAACTTTAAGGTTTTATGCCTATCACACCACCCTCTAATCTCTGCAATATGCTCAAACAATGTGAAAAAAGTATTGGGATCTTTTTCATCAAATTTCGGTAAAATATGCAAACTTTCAGCAACATCAAAAAACAGCATGAACAACACTGGATTCACTTCTTCTGCCAATGGTCAACAGTGACTCTTGAGTTTTTCCCTCCTTTATCAGTTCCAATTTTGCTCAACTTTTACTCTCTCCCTTTCCAATGCTACTTCAACCCTCATCCTTTCATGTTCCAATTCATATTGTACTCTCTCTTTCTCAATTTTTGCTTTTCCCTTTTCTAGTTGTACAGACTGTTCAAATGACAAAGATCCACCAAAAAGTTCTAGAATTGTTGCAGCTAGGCCAAGGCTGAACAACTTCAAAAAGTTTAGCACATATGTAAAAGGTTAAAAATGGATAGACAAAAAAAAAAAAAATGCAGTAAAACAGTTAAAAATGATAAGTATAATGTTCATATTGGTACAGTTCATAAATGTATTACAAGAGTTAAAATAAGACACCCCAATATTTTTTATTTTCCTAGTGTTTGCTATCATTGTAAGTGCAAAATTCATTTTACTTGGTGCTCTGCTGTGAACACTGGGTCAGGGACAATACTTAAACAGGTCACTAGATTGCACTTACCGCTAGGGAGGAACCCTAAAACACCATAGAGGCCAGCGCTGCAGATTAAATCCTGCAGCCAAGCTGAACACCAGCTAAAGTTTTGTGCCTGTTTGTTTTCAACTACAGGTGGGTTAATATCCTCCAAATGATATGTAAATACTCCTGAGTGAGACTTAAGAGTGTTGTGAAGCTGTGTATATAACATGTAAAGCTGTAATTTTATGAGGAATAGATGTTTAGCGATACACGGTAATGCTAGGCTAACCGACCTGTCGCCAGTGAATATAGTAGCACGCAGCGCCATGACGAAGCTAAAGCCACGAGGGTTGTTTTCATATAAGCGCCAGACACGCTAAAGGGCTGATGCACATACTGTTTTGGGGTTATGTCACTGTATTTTTGTATGTTTATGTGGTTATTCAATGTATGCCGTTTGGTAACTGGCAGGCTTTTAACCACAGAGTTTTAGAGGTGAAATACTGGATGTCAGCAGGATAATTCAGCCAGGTTCCTGATTGTGTTCATTTACAGTATTTACTCATGTGTTTGGTGGTAAGGTAAATGTCAGAATTGAGCCAGATGCAGAGAATGTATATCAATGTCATTTCACTGGTTAAAAAGAACAGTATGGTTAATTCATTGACAGCATGAAAGCAAGAACATTGGTACATTTCAACATATTGGCTCAAAGTGTTGATGTATTCACACATATCAGTCACAGTTCTCCAAAGATACTGTAATATTAGTAATACTTAAAAAGACAGTATATAGACTGTAACAAAATAGAAATTATGAGTTATCCTGGTTAGTGATTCATACCTGTACAATGGATTTATTGTTAGCTCTAGAATATATGTTATGATTTTGTAATTGTGAAAATTGGGACTGAGATTAAATCCTGCAGCCAAGCTGAACGCCAGCTAAAGTTTTGTGCCTCTTTGTTTCCAACCACAGACACAGAGCCACCTGCAGGGTATAGGAAACACACACCTCTCTCTGACACCCCTAGGCCAGGGAGGGTAACACATACAGCTAAGCCCTCAACAATACCTCTCAACTTCCACTTCCACACAAACACAGAATAAAAATTATGGAGCTTTCCCCTAAAAAAAACTGCCTAACAACAACTAAAGAACTGCACCCTAGTCTTAATGTATGTACTGGCAGTAGGTATTTATGTACCTAAAAACTATCTGTATTGGGGAAGACAAACCCAACCAATGCTGTGGGGTGCTCCCAAGCCAAATGCTGCTAGCCGCACAGACAACACATAGAAATAACAAACAGCCCACAGCCCCAAACAGTTTCTCCTTGTGGGATAACTGCTCCTACAGCCTATCTTGGAGATACAATACATGCTCCAGCTAGACAGCAAAAATATCAGAGCTACCCATCTCCACATGTGTGTGCTGCATAACTCACATGCCTTTCTCTTTCTTATCACAGTTTGTCAATAGAAAACCAACTAACTATCCTGTATTCCAGGAGAGGAAGCCATCTTGGAAGTGAGTCAGCTTTTATAGACTCTACACAGGTGAGGACAACTCCTCAATGAGGTGGGAGTGGCCAGAGAATAAAGGTGGGTCTGAAATAAAGAGAGACAGGCCAACACAGGTACTAACCTGTGGCCTAAGGCCATCACACCAGGTTTTCCATTTCCATGACAGTTAAGAAATCAGCTTACTCGAGAAAGTCGGCTGTAACCTGGTTACTTGATTGCATGTAAATGAGTATCTCTGTTAAAAAATCCATCAAAATTTTAATTAAGAAATATGCATCAAGACAGCATACTCAAATATATAAAGACAAATAGTGAACAATAGAAATATACAGCATGACATGTGGATTGTATTTTCTAAGACACAGTTAAATAAGTCAAGTCATTTCATGGGGTTTGTGATGTATTTACCATTTTACTGCATCTGTACTCCTTTTAAAATGATCTTTTATGGGAAAATGCTTTTTGTGCCAGTGTGTCATGTGATCAACACCTTAGTTGTACTAACGCAGTTCGGCCACTATGCAAAAAGTGCTTTGCATTTCAGCCTTGGTACATAACATTTGTTGCTTAAGGAGCTTGAGAAGGGACATGAGAGAGAGTTTAATTTTGAGCTTGGCCTTAAATATATATATTTTATGATTATTTTTTGGCCTTTTGTCTTTATTGTTAGGTAGACAGGAAACGACAGGATACAAGACCATTTGGCAACCAATAAAATTATTAAGTCAGTGGTTGGCAGTAAGCATGGTTTAGCATACTGTAAGTGAGAGACATGTGATGTACATCTACATGTGATGTACATCTTAGAGTATCTTAGAAATACTGTCAGTGCAAAACATACTCTGACCTGGAAGACATGCCTGAATTCATTAGCAACCACCTGCAGTATTCTGGCTTCATAGCTATATGGATGTGCTAAGACTACGTGTAAAAGGAGACTTCTCAAAAGGGCCAAACCTAATCTGGCTCCTGGACGTAGATGATAAATATAGCTTTTGTATCAATTATAAGTGACTTAAATCAAAAGGTTTTACATTGACTCAGTTGCCTTAGAAATGTCAGAGGCAATCTGAAAATGGCAAAGTCAGAGACTTTCAGCATTTCCTGTATGAAATATATTATGCAGTCTTCTATCATAATTATGAAATACAAATGCTGTGCTTATTAAATAGTAAGTCATAACTGTGAGTCTACAATTGTCTTTTCTTTTTTGAAAGCAATGCACTTACATAGATAAAAACACTTGTTACCCATGTTGCAGTTAGTGGTAGCTACAGTAGCTGTAGGTAATGACTCAAATTCACTGTTCACAGCATAGCCATAGCTAGAGTAGCTACCAGTATACTGGCTTTTGCAAGACTGTAGACTCTTAATGGACTCTTTTAATACATTTAATCCATTGTAGCCATTTTAAATTAGATCATGCAAACTCCATCACTTGAAACATACTTGTGTACATTCCAAATGTTCCAAAAGTCAGTGTTGGAAAGGAGTGGAACCATTGCTACAAAACAAAAATAGAGTAAAACAAAAAAAAGCCTTTTAGATAGAAAAAAAACTTTTATATTCATTCTCAATTTCATTTGATTTCTCCTTGTAGTAAAACACACACACACATACACCTTTCTACACTTGTGAAGACATGGTACATCACACATCCCAACAATGCCTAAGCCCAACCCATGTCCGATCCCTATCTTAAACCTGAATCCAACCTTAACCCTAGAATGAAAGATGAAATCTGAAAGACTTTCAATTGATTAAAAATAATCTGTAATAAAATCTTTTGTCAAATCTCAAACATTTACCATTTTTGCTATACATACAAAATGTCCAACCTATCCTATTATCTTACTACAAACAATTGTGAAGTATACAGCTCAACAATGTTCTGTCTGAGAACAGTGTGTCATAACACCATAATTAGGATAAGATTACATAACTCTTTGCCAACGTCCAACTAGGAAATGCAATATGTCTACTAAAAAGACTTCAACTTAGGAGGATACCATTTTATTTGATTAACATTGTTACCATAGTCAGTGTTGCAGCTTTTTTTTTTACCCCTCCCACAATCTTTCTCTAACCCTAACCTATTTGGGTTTTCTGCCTAAAACCAACCATAAACATGAGGAACTGGTCCCATCTGTGGTGATGATACCAACAGATATTGTAATAGCCATTGATGCAGAGAGGCAAAAACCAAAGTGTAAAAGGTTTATTGTCAAAAAGAAAGGTAGAGACATAAACCAGCGAGTAAGGCCCCGGGGGGTCACAGACTGAAATTTTGGGGCAATACACAGTCTTTTAAACAGATTAATGGTACCTCCCCAGGGGCTGTCATAATACCCATCTCACCACCCTGTGTCTTGCCCCCACAGTTCTAACACCCCTCCTACTGTCCCCCATGTAACTCCAGTCTGTGAGATCTAAAAATACATCAGTTAACCCTTACCCTTGCCCTACTTGGCCTCATCACTCTAAACCTTATTCTTAACAGAAACACTCTCACTATTTTGTTGCATAAGCCAATTCAAATCAAAAGAGGATAGATACAAGGGGAGGCTTCACACACTTGCTTTGCTGTGCTGTGAATAGGGTAACATAAAGTAATATTACATGACAGTAATATAGCGTACAATGGTATTTGAGTAATATAGCATAGAATAGCATATAAAATACGACATATATATATATATATATATAGTTTTGTTTCACTAGGTAAGGCATCTTAATTTATGTAGCACACACAGAGGCAACTTCAAGTGCCTGACATAGGAAATGAAAGGAAAGATATTAAAAATAATAATAATAATTGATACTTTATTGATCCCCTTGGGGAAACTATTGTAAAACCAATAATCACTACAAACAATTTACCAATGAATAAGATATGATAAAATAGATCAAATTAAATAAATCACAAATAGATCAAGATAATACTAGACTTAAAAACATTATAGTGCAGTTACAGTAATAAGTTATAAGTCACCCCAATGCAACAGGGGTAACAAAAGTGCAACAAATAAACTAAACCATTAAAGGTACTGTTATTCACTACTATCAGTCACTGCTACTAGCTGTGGCCTCTTGCTGATTTGTAACATGTTAGCTGCATGAGGCCACATCTGGGACCATATCTTTCATAACAAGACAAGCAACGTTTAATACATTGAGTGTAAAATATGAAAAAATAAAATATTTCATGCTATGCTAATTATATCAACTAATGTGGCTCCGAGTGAAAATTATGCATGTTTCCCTTTTCTGTTTGGAATTTATATTTGGCTATAAATACATCCAGTAGGATTTATATCCACAACATTTTGGCTAAGCAGCTCCACAGAATCACATGCTTATCTTATCTTGATAAACAAGAGAATGACAAAGGCAAAGGAGATATTTCTCAACTGAATTACATTTAGTTTATTGCAATTGAGTTTTACAATTGAGCGCATTTCACTGGGCCTCATCAGGCCACTGAAAAGCAATGGCAATCAACTGAATAAATCACACAAGGAAAGCTTTAAGGGTGCTGCAGTTGGTTCATAAAACATTTCAAATGAAATGCACAAACACACCAATGCATGCCTGTGAGGAGGCACAAATGAGTTTGCACACACACAATGCAATACAGACATGCACAAATACACTTGGACACACACACACTCAATTCTTATGAGCCTAGCTGGTGGAGCTGAAGCATCTTGGCATGGTGATTTATTCATTTGCTTCTAGCAATAACTGAGGATACTGTTAGTGCCCAACCCATAAATCTATGTTATTTTCCCTAACATAGAGCTTTGGAGAGCAGAGGCAGCCAGGGGAATTAGAGATGATCAAGCACATTTTGACTTTTCCGCAAGTAACCTGCACAGCCATGACCAAAAGGCAGAGCTAATGTGATAACGCATGCATGTGTTACTCACAGAACCACACACAGAGTACAGTATGAGACAATGAGTGTACAGTAAATATCACTTCAAGTGCATATTTAAGCTCACTGCTCAAGTTCCATCTATTTCAGTACAACTTGTGCTGCTGGTTTAATCAAAATACATGATACTGGTGGCATTGAGAGGACATTGTTGCCTAGTAACTGATCACAAGAATTGTATGTCTCTTTATGAAAAAGTTAAATATTGTTTTATGTTTTTTCATTTCAATGACATATTGAGGAAGAAGTTTGAGTTTGAATTTTGTTGAAGATCTAAACAGAATCTATCCATGAATCAGGAAGGTTCTGTGTTAAGATGCTCTCCACAGCGCCAGAGTAGAAAGGATCTCAGAGGAGACCCCAAACTTCCTCAAGTGTCTTAGATGGTAGAGACGCTTTTTCGTCTGAACCTGGATGTGTTCGGACCATGACAGGTCCTCTGAGATGTGGTAGTACTTTTTTTTTAGTACCAGGTACTTAAAACTGCTCACCTTCTCCACTGGTGTCCCGCTAATGTTTAGGGGCTTACAGTCAAGCTGCTGTCTCCTGCTGAAGTCCACCACCAGCTCCTTGGTCTTGCTGGCGTTCAGCTGGAGGCGGTTATGATGCCAGGTTCTCTACTTCTTCTATGTAGTATATACAAATTCAGATGAATCTTGCTTAGCCTGGAAAGACAGTTTAATAACGTATAAAAAAGCCCTCCGTAAAGCTAGAAC
>JAUMHL010000013.1:29677135-29689810 GCA_032362345.1 Sandelia bainsii
GCCTAATTGATTGGTTTCATCTGGTTTCATAGATAAATATAGTTGGGTATCATCTGCGTAGCAATGGAAATTAATAGAGTGTCCTTATAATATTGCCTAAGGGAGTCATGTATAATGAAAAAAGAATCAGTCCAAGCACAGAGCACTGTGGAGCCCAAGATGAGTATAGAGAGAAGTCCGCTGTCAGAAGCTAAGAGAAGATCATTGGTAACTTTAACATGTGCTGTTTCTGTACTATGATTTACTCTAAATCCTGACTGGAAATCTTCATACAGATTGTTCTTGTGTAGGTGGTCACAAAGCTGCTTCGAAACTACCTTTTCAAGGATTTTAGAGATAAAGGCAGATTGGATATCGGTCTATAATTGGCTAAAACCCCTGGATCCACAGTAGGTTTCTTGAGTAGAGGTTTTACTACAGCTACCTTAAAAGCCTGTGGTACATAGCCTGTTAGTAGAGCTAGGACGTGCTGATCAAGGGTAAAACATCTTTGAGCAATCTAGTCTAAGAGACATATAGAGAAGAAGATTTAGATGAATTAATTATTGAAATTAATTCTGTATGATCTACAGGAAAGAAGCAGTCTAAGATTGAAGTCTTACAAACAAATCTGTAGCTGTTGGACAAGTGTGTCTTTCCATGCCAGCTGCAGGGAGGATCTGATCAATTTTTTCTCTAAATGAACTGAAACTGAAATGATTTTCAGTGTTCTCACTGACCAGCTTAATTATATTTTATATGTAATATAGTGGCCCTGTGATGGATTGGCGACCTGTCCAGGGTGTACCCCGCCTCTCGCCCGATGGCATCTGGGATAGGCTCTAGCACCCCCCGTGACCCTTACGAGGACAAGCGGTTAAGAAAATGGATGGATGGATGGATGGTTTTTAATCTGAAATGGTGATAAGCTCAGCTACAAGTGTTGCCCGGGGTTGATTTCCATGTAATATTCAAAGTGACT
Organism: Sandelia bainsii; assembly: GCA_032362345.1. Classification (NCBI taxonomy): domain Eukaryota; kingdom Metazoa; phylum Chordata; class Actinopteri; order Anabantiformes; family Anabantidae; genus Sandelia; species Sandelia bainsii. Next base: position 29,678,097 of record JAUMHL010000013.1, read on the forward strand.
GGGATACTAAATGTCATAGACCACTAAAAGTAAGAAAATAAACCAACATAAAATGCATTTACTGTAAACACGTCAACTGCTTTATTATTTCTGGTTTTAAATAAACTGTAACAGCAATGAACTACAATTAAAACCACTTAAAGAACTTAAATAAACAGTACCTCATTAATATGTTCTCTATATGAAAATAAATGAAAATCTACAAAACAGACAGTATTAAATAAAAATATCAAACAAATACTTAAATAATGACGTAAATGAACAGAGGTATGTGAAACAAGGTAACAAACATGGTTTAAAAACCAAATACCAGGTTCATCATCTTAATTGATGACACAGTCAATGACTGACTTGTCAGACCCCTCTAGCGACTTTTTCTTTCAAAAAAATGACTAGAAACAAATCTAGCAACTTTTTCTGGTGTTATTGGAGACTCATGGAGACATAGACGTGACAGCATGTATCATTCTTAATCTTCTCAATGAGCAGCGGGTGCTGCCATGGGCCCCTCCTCCGACCCAAAGCGCTCACAGGCGGCTCAATCCTGGCGCAGCAGTCGCTACCAGCTGCAGTCAGAGCAGGAGACGTTCACCCCTCTATGTCCAGATAACAAATAAATCGTCCAAGCAATCAAATGTAAAGCTCAGTATTACACAAACAAACAAACACAAAATCTTAGCTTGAATAGTAAATAGTATTCCTCCTCTTCCTCCATTTCCCTCATTCTTTTCTCTGCCCCTGACGGATTTGTCCCTTTTTGCGACACTGTTTTGTCTTCAACCTGCTCTTTGGATGCGTATTGCAGTCTGGTTACACACGTTACCAGCGGAGCTCTGAGCCAGTAAATTACTACATCAGCAGTCCTCTGTTTAGATTGACTGTGTTTTGTACAATAAAATACCTTTGATAATATGTCAATCCGGCGGCACGGTGGTGTAGTGGTTAGCACTGTCGCCTCACAGCTAGAAGGACCTGGATTCGATCCCCGGGTCGGCCGGGTGCCGTGCGATGGATTGGCGACCTGTCCAGGGTGTACCCCACCTCTCGCCCGATGACAGCTGGGATAGGCTCCAGCACCCCCCTTGTCCCTTACGAGGACAAGCGGTTAAGAAAATGGATGGATGGAATATGTCAATCAACACTCACACATGGAATTTCTTTTTAATGAAATACTATTTTAGAAAGTTATTTGCTCTTGGGGTGGTGACAGGGGCCCTAAGCAGGCGCTTAGCTGGCCTATGCCTTAGGCCGGCTCTGTGCAGTTGGGTTAGGTAACTGGTGACTCTAAACTGCACATAGGTGTGAATGTGAGAATGTGTGCGACCTTTAACATTAAAAGTGGTTAGAATGATGGATGGATGGAAATATAAGCAAATTTACAATTAAATGCCTGAAAGTTGGAGTGGATTATACTCATCATTGTAGCATGATGGTTTCTCATGTAACGCTGCCTGAGGGCTTGAATGGCATGCACAATCAACAGTGGTTTCCGGCCTTGGTCGTTGCACACTGAGATCTTCCCTGGAGGTAAGTTTAGGGTTAGGAAGGTGGAGGAGGAAAAGTCGGGAGGTGAAAAAACATAAATTCTTTGAAATCTTGCATTGAGAAATGTTCCTTTTGAATTGATTGTTTGTACATATAAGCTGATGTTTTAGGTACCGTAGATATACGTTACATACGTGCATTCATATGGTTAGATATATTATGTGAACAGTCTACAAACTTAGCACAACAGATTACCATGAGAGAAATAAAACACGCTTGTGCAGTTGTCCCCATTATAGAAAAAAAATACAGATATTATCATAACATTGATAAAGTCACAATGGACCAAAATGGGATTTTGAGTGTGTCTTGTTATTCTACTGTTGGTCTGTTTAAATATATTTAATTTAGTCAATTATAAGAAAACAGTCTAGAATATTTCAAAAGCATTTAAAAATGTATGACACTTCTGTAATTAATTGAATACATAGCAAGTGTTCTTTTAGTCTTTAAGTTATTAACCTATGATATTTTAATTATTGTTCTTACTGCTTTTTGACTGTTAAATGAAGTGCAGTAGTGACTTTTGACAGAGTAGTGAGCAATTCTTAGTATTGAATTTATGAGTCAAGATCAAACCTGTAAACAGGGTTTACTTGAGATGCGGTGATAATTTGCCATACACAGCAAAGACAAAGACAAGCAATCTTCTTCACTGTGATGCCATTTGTTCACAGTAAATGTACCAAGATAGCACTATAGTCTGACAGTGATGTAGTGATGTTTAAAAATGATACACACCACACCTTTAACACACTACAACTTGTTGGCTTTTCTATAGTTGTGAGGACACTTCCTGACATAATGGATTCTATAGCCCGCCACCACAACCATTACACCCAAATGCATAACTCGAAACCTTACCCTAACCTAATTCTAACCTTAACTTGACAACCAATTCTTAACCCTCAAACAGCCCTTCAAAATTGTTAGAACTGTTTGACTGCTGGAATATGATAGATAGCTTCCGATACACCTCTTTTTTTACAAGACACAGCAGCCTAAAACTCAGGAGTCTATCTGCATTTGAAAGACAAGGGAGACTCTTTTGAAGACAGCATTGTCCACAGTCTAGTCAAAGCATACTGACAGTTTAAGAGAGGAGTAAAGGACATTAATCTGGAACAACCATCAGTCAACAGAGCAGGTGGTCTACAACATTGCCTATAAGTCACTTACAATGCAGTCTGCACAATGTAATAAAGACAAGTTTACATGCTATGTGTTTTTAGCCATGCTAGTGGCAATGCAAGCCGGTCTGTTAGTCACCACATTTTTTACATTCACTGTCCACGGTAGAAGGACACTGGTAGAATCCCAGCAGACATGTAAGTGAAACACCTCAACATCTTTTTGAGGGATTGGCATGAATATTTTGTTTAGACATTTATGTTCCTTTTGGATTGGTTGACTTAAGACCTGCAAATAATAAGCAAATATTAGTTTTAGTATTATACTATTCAGTGCTGTGAAAAAGTATTTTCCCCCGTCCTGATCTTTTATTTTTTGCAAAATTGTCATACTTAAATAATTCAATATAATAATACACAAAGATAACCCAAGTAAATATAAAACAGTTTTTTAATGATGATTTCAGCTATTAAGGTAAAAAAGCTGTCCAAACCTGCCTGGCCCTATGTAAAAAAAAAGAATACTTCCCAGGACTGGCCGGCCTACCAAATTTACTCTAAGAGCACAACAATGACTCATCCAGGACATTTAAAAAAAAACCAGAACAACATCTAAAGAACTGCAGGCCTCACTTGCCTTAGTTAAGGTCAGTGTTCATGATTCAACAATAAGATAGAGAATGGGCAAAAATGGCATCATGGGAGAGTTCCAAGGCAAGAGCCACTGCTGATCAAAAAGAACACAAAGGCTCATCTCACATTTGCCAAAAAACATCTTGTTGATCCCCATGACTTTTGGGAAAATCTTCTGTGTGCTGTGCACACAGTATTTCATAAAAAGAACATTGTACCAAAAGTCAAACATTGTGGTGGTAGTGTGATGGTCTGGGGCTCCTTTGCAGCTTCAGGACCTGGAGAACTTGCCATAATTCTGCACTCTGCCAGAAAATACTGAAAGAGAATGTCCGGCCATCCATTTGTGACCTCGAGCTCAAGTGCACTTTGGTTCTGCAGCAGAACGATGATCCGAAACACACTAGCAAGACCACCTCTCGCACCCCTGAATGTCTCAAAACAAAAAACCTAAATTAAGTCAAAGTCTGGACTTAAATTCGATTGAGATGCTGTGGCATGACCTTAAGCAGGCTGTTCATGCTCAAAGACTCTGTGTTTTAGGTCCCTAATCAATGACTGGAATAAAAATGTGATTGTGTTGTGCAATGAGCAGTAAAGGGAAAATTTTACTTCATAAATAATTGTAATTTTAACTAGTGAGGAAGGTCAAGTGAGATAAACAGAAAAATTGAACACTAATAGTGATTGAAACAAAGTGCTTTTATGTAAGAACAAGATGCATTCTAGATACTTTTGGACAGATAGTGATTTTATGTTTTTTACTTGTGTTTCCCCCTCCCCCAAAACATCTGATAATGTTACGATGATGAACTACAGAGCATCTTTTACAGACACAAAGCACAATCAATCTAAAAATCCAGGCCTATAAAAATTGATTTTTCTTCTGCTACACAGAAGGCTTTGAAAGAAGTTTATTTTCACCCCGGTGATTTTCACAGGCCAGAAATCTGCAATTACCGGGTGAAATGAACTGTTTTGATAAGGTTTCATTATCTTATTTATGCACTTGGGCCTAAGTCAACACCACCACTCCAATATGTCCAAGTCATGGCTTAAAGCTCACTTTGGTAGAATATCATACAACTTTTAATACACATAATGTCTCCCCATGAGGAGATTCTTGAGGTAATATAACTTTACTGGCTTTTATCTCATAAAGAAATGAAAGTGGGGTGAAAATGTTAATGTTATCTGTCACTTTTATAGAGAATAGTTTTCAGTAAGGAGCTTTCAGCATGATACCCATATTTCACATTGATTAACTATCAGAGGACCAATAAAGTAAAGTTGTAGAAAAGTAGCAGTAAAACATAGATCAGTGTGTATACTATCAAACCTGGGAGCACGTGGGAGATTGGCTTAGCTATGTGACATGTTAACAAAATAGGATGCACATGCACCTCACGTTTATAGACTTTCTTTGTTGTTGTGTGGTGTATCCACTGAAGCTCCACAGCCACCAAATTAATGGAAATAAGTTTTTGTGGTGTTGGACACTTAGAAATAAGTAAGCTAAAATAAAGATGTTTTGTATGTCTAATTAAGTGGGGTCAGCAGTCAAATAATTATTCCACTAAACCCAAAAAGGCATTCATTTGAAGATCCTGGATACATAGTATTGAGTTTTTTCAATGCTGTATTGCTGGATTTTGAGACTGTATTTCTGTACAGTTTAATCAATGCCGATCAGACTTAAAGTAGCCTTGTTAAAACCCACCTGTCCTTCAGAACAACCCTTCTTTGTCAATTGGCTTTCAAATGTCACTATCCTGTTTTGCATTCCTGCTAGAGAATTAAATTATTAACATGAAATTACTTTATACCAAAATCAACTTATTACCATAAAATAGATGGTTTAGGGGAAACAACATAAAAACTACACTTAACTACACACTACTACTAAAAATTAAGGCAACACTTATTCTTGATTAAGTTAAGCTTCAGGGATATCAATGTGTCCTTAGGAAGTGCAAGTGATTGTGAGGCAAAAGGAAGACATCCCCCACAAAGAGAATGGTTTTCCATGTGCTGGCCACAGACAAATGCTCTCTCTTTATACATACTGACTGATTCTTCTCAAGTTTTGTGATTTGTTCATATACTTGTCACTACTGGTAGCAAGTTTGCCGTGTGTCCCGCACAGTCTTGAGAACACGGAGACACCAGGAGTCCGGCTGTTACACCAAGAGACCTGGACAGGGCCGTAGAAGGGCAACAACCAAGCAGCAGCACCAGTATCTGCTTGTTTGTGGAAGGAGGAACAGGAGGAGCACTCCAAGACCCCAACCAAATGACTCCAACTGGTGTACATGTTTCTGACCAAACTGTCAGAAACAGACTCTATAAGAGTAGCATGAGGGCCTGACAACTTCTAGTACAACCTGTTCTCACAACCCAGCATCCTGCAGCTCAATTAACATTTGTCAAAGAAAATCAGAATTGGCAGGTACATCCTTGTTCCCTTCCCAGATAAGAGCAGGTTCACACTGGGCACAGGTGACGGGGTGAAAATGCCTGCAGAAGCTATGTTGAACATATAATGCCTATAAAATGACCGGTTTCGTTGTGGGTCAGTGATGATCTTGGGAGGCATATTATAGCCAATAGTACCCTGACTGCTGTGAGGAACCAGAATGAATTCCTCAGAGTGATTTTCAGTCAGAGGCATTGATCAGTTTTTCACTTTTGAATACAGTCCTCCATGGGTTGATGATGTCTTTTTTTTCTGAACAAATTATACATTGTACATTAGTAAGAAAATGTTCTCTTCTTCGTTTATTTTGTGAGACTGTCACAACAAGCAAATTTGGGAAGTATTGAAATTGTCTTCAAGATCGGATCTGGTACCTGAGTTGGTGGTGGTGATGGTCCAGGTTTGCCAAGTTGCCAAAATACTTCTTATAGACGTTTACACAGCTATTTAAACTATATCTGTATGTACAGTATGGAAATCAACTTTTGGCAATATAGACCAAACTCCCACTGGTGCTTCAACACAATAATCCTTTTATTTTATTTTTTTCCACTGATGTGCTTTGCCAGTCTCCAGTCTTGTAGTCATGATGAAACAGTGTGGGCCTCTCTCTGGAGTGACTGCTGAGCCCCTGTAATTATAGCTCCATCACCAGCAGATAAAGCTCTCAATTTGAAAAGCCTCAACTAAAGTAAATACCAGCAAGGAGAGCTTCCAACTGGCCTGATATGGACAAAAAAAGATAATTTTATATTCCCTTGGTCTGCAGACTCACTACGGGGAGGGCTGGTCCATGTGCTGCATTTTTATTTGTGTGTAAGAGTGTGTGCTTATACACCCACTAGGAGGGATGGACTCACTCCTCCTCATTATCATGGATACAAATAGGTTCTTTACTCCTGATGTCTCATTGTAGAGACATTTGTGAGAGAAGGAGAGTCTCTAATGAAGCCCGTACATCACAGTCTTGGCAATGAGGTGGGCTTTATGATGACACAAAGAAAGTGAAGATGGAAGTGGCAGGTGCAGGAAAAAGTCACAAATGACAGAAGGCAAGAGTAAACATTTTGTCTCCTGAGTTCTTTAAACAACTTGACCAACACTGCCCGGCTCATCAAGACAAAACAGGACAAGACAGGATCATCTTCAGGGAAGAAAAATACTTAAAATTATATATGCTTATAGGTAAATAAATTACAAGCAGAAGTTGACTAGTTTGTGTTGACAGATATAGACTTTAATAAACCATCCAAAACTAACAACTTTGAATGAGCTTTAAGTATGTGTAAAATTGTGATGTGATTATTGCTCAAAAAGTTCCTCCTGTCTTTTTTTTCAAACAAATTGCAATTACATTTTACAGTTAATTCACATTATCAACATACATTAATAACCATAGATTACAGTAACTCAGCTTTATAGTGAGGGATCAGATGTATTTGAATTTATGATGAGTGGTCACAGAGTTATTTGTTATTTATCCACTCTACAGAGTTTTGGAAATATCAAATCAAAAAGAAAGATGCTGAACCTTTTTCTGTTTAATGTGGGTGAGGCCTAAAACTAATGGTAATGGTACTAATGGTTACTCATGCTTATAAAAAAGTGTGGTGTAGTATATTAGTAGTGTGTGAGTGCACAGCTCAAGGGTTTTTTGTATATTTTCTTCTCTCTTTAGAATGAAAAGAAGAGAGTGGGGACACTTTGTATTCACATAAATGAAGGCCTGAGCAGCCTCTTCAAGAAATGCCTGATTGTTAATATTAATAGCTGTTGCAGTTTGCATGGTTTTTTTTTCTCAGGAGAGAAAAACATTTAATGAAAAGAAATAACATACTAGCCTTGCCCAAGCCCTATTTCCAATGTAGGATCTACCACTACCAGGGTTATTGTAATCCAGTATAAAAACTACAGTATTCTGCTTTCTGAAATTTTTTTATATAAATATATTCCAAAACTTATCAACAGTGCCTCTCCATATATGCCTCCTGTGACCCTGACTCATTGAACAGCCTGGCAGCAGGGCAGAGATATTCCCTTTTAAAGGTTTTTGAGCGACACTTTGCCTTCTAACCAATTAGACCATGTTCAGCTATTTCTGCTTCATTGCTAAGTTTTGGAGCATTCTCATTCAATGTAATTTTGTTACTGCTGACAGAGTGTAGCAGAGCATAGAGGAGCAGGGAGAGAGAGGACTGGGCGAAGCAAAGCTGTGAAATTTCATTGCTATCAATCGGTGTTCGTCTTAAGGTGAACGTAGTAACTTTGATCTTCTGACTTTTCATATGGCGCCAACATTTTAATTGGTCTAATACTTATCTACATACATTACTTATGCTAGTATCTGATAAATGAATGGCATTCCCATTAGCCTTAACAGCACTGTGTGATTACTGCTCATTAGCACGTGTTGGCGAGCCAAGAGTAACAGTTAGTGATGAATAAAAAATGTTCACTTTCTGGACTTGTGTGACATAAAATCACATATTAATCAAATTCAGTGCAATAGTTTTCCATGTAATCTTAACCTGTATTAAACCATATATAATCAAAACTCATGTACTGTAAGTCTCAATTTGCATTTTTTTTGTAAATATAATACAGTGTGGTCATATAGTATAAAGTCTCTAAAATTTGACAGTATAGCATTTCTCATCCCGTCATTTTCAAACATGACACAGTTTTTGTTTTTAAAATTATTTATAAGGATGCTGAACAGCTGTTCTGAACAAGCCTCAAGAAGTTATATTTGGCAGTTAGAGCAGCGAGGGACATGACGCCATCACTCCTCCAGCTGATGTTTGGAATAGCACCATGATTTGGGAAACATTGCTTCTTGATGGCTGTTTTATATTCACTAGTATTATAGAACTGAATGGTTGCAATACAGGAAGTGGAAACTTTCTTCAAAGTACTTTAGAATACTGTATAATCCATGATGCTTACAGACTCTCAAATATGGTAGATGCTCAAGAAGAAGAAGAATAAATTGACATGTGAACCAGCACTGAGTAAATCAGGTTATTTGGAATTAGACATGAATGGAATGAGACCTGATTTGTACTTTAAGTACAGATATTGATGAAATCATATACATGTGTGTTTACCACACTCTAATCATATGGATGCTGAGTTTCAGTGGAACAGGCAAAACTATACACTGAGCTTTAACTAAACTTCCACCATTTATGGACCAGGTGATACTAAAATGTTAACTGAATCAGTGCAGTGCTGCTGAATAAAGAAAATAAAAAAAATAAAAGGAAACAACTTTGTTTACCAAGTTTATTCTTGGGATCCTCCTGACAAATAAGCTAAATCGTATGTTGATTCTCATTGATCCAGGTGTGGTTGTCTCGAAGTTGAGTCATGGCAACTGAACTTCTTTCTTGTTAGAAAAGTTTCACTACTTCCAAGTAGCTAGCTTCTTCAGTCTGAGCAAAGTTGGTTAGGGAGTCCCACAGTTTATCCTCCAGGGTGGTTTCATTTTTATACATTTCACCAAGTACACTATACAGTACTACTCCCCTTGTGTTTTGGTGGACGAGTCTCTGTCTCAGTGTGTTGGGGGGTAAACAGTATGTGGTGTTTTCCAAAGATCCTTTATTCATAAATTATAATTTATAAATTATAAATGGACTTTTTATTTATACCATGTGCACAGAGACAGATAACGACCTTTGTTCACGTAACAAATGTTAATTTAATCCAAATTTAAATTTTGATTAGAGCAGCTTTAATCTCAACTTGACCACAAAACAGTTTTTTAACCTATCGTCTCAAAACCTGAACCAGGACTCAGTCCCATCATGATGAAATCAGGACAGGAGAAAAGGGAAAAACTGGGACAAAATGAAAGAGGATGGAAGCAATAAGCACAGAAAGAAAGTATGACATGTAGGAGAGAGAAGGAAATATCCCAGGCTGCTTTCTAACTGCTGGCAAGGGACTCACCTGCCATTAGCTGTCACTTCTGAAGACAAGTGCAGGAGTGTCATTCATTAGCTGTGAATCATTGAAAAGGATTATAACGCTGTACTGTGACATCAGAGGACACATGTTGGCTTTGATTAATCATCACTTTCATTCTCTTTCTCTCTCACATCCCCTCACTCTTACCTCTCTCTCCAACAGACTGCTTTTTTCCTAAACTAAAAGAAAAGAGGTACCCAAAAGACTAAACTTAGAGTCTGTTTCCAATATGCACCTCAGGTTTATAGACTCTCTTTGTTGTTGTGGAGTGTATCTGCTGGAGCTCCACAACTACCACATTAATAGAATACGATTTTTGTGGTTTTGGACACTCAAAAATAATTAAATGAAAATCAAAATGTTTTGACTATGTCTATTTAAGTGAGGTCGGCCGTCGAATAAGCATTCCACCAAACCCAAAAAGGCATTCATTTTAAGACCCTGGATACACAGTATTGTGTTTTATATACTATATATATATATATACTATACTATATACTTTATACAGAAATACTGGATGTACAGTATACAGTATTTACCACTTGATTATGTGTAGTTCCATTTTAATGGGACTTGGTACTTCTGTTCACCACATTCAGTTGAAAATAATACTTTTTCCTTAACTACCTACATGTATTTGACAGTTTTACTTACTAGTTAGTTTTCCATTCATGCTGTTCCATGAAGTATGATCAGTTTACACAATTAAACCCATTGTTAAAGAACAAACCTGTGGTTTCCGACCATCTGATTTGTGACACCTTACAATAAATAACCATGTCCTTATAGGATTTCAAAAGAGTTGTTTGCAGTTATAGAAGAAATATTTTCTCTTGTAAATGTATTAGTTTTATTTCATTCACTGTTTGAGGCTCAAATTTGTTGAAAGTTGAATTAGGTGTTTCCCAAATATATCAATGGATAATGGTATTTTGCTCTTATTAAAATTTAAGACCAAAATGTGAATATCCCATTTTGCAGCCCTGCTAGAAGGAAACACTTTATCAAATATATGTTAAGCTTTAGGGATATCAATCTGTTCATTTAGGAAGCACAAGTAATTGTGAATCTGTTTCACCTGCTTTGGTGCAATTGAAACTGACAAAAGGTGCAATGGAGAGAAAAAAGCAAGACACCTCCCAGAAAGAGAATGGTCTTGCATGTGCTGACCACAGACAAATGTTCTCTCCTCATCCTTCCTGACTGACTGACAAGTTTTGTGTTTGGTGTCCTTGTTACTACTGGTAGCATGAGACAGTACCTGCAGCCCAGTCAGGTTACACAGGTAGTCCAGTTACTCCAAGATGGCACATCCACAGTACATGCAGTGACAAGAAGGATTGCTGTGTCTCTCAGGACAGTCTCAAGAGCATGCAGGAGACCTGGGAGACTTGACCGCTATCTGCTCCTTTGTGGAAGGAGGAACAGGAGGAGAACTGTGAGAGCCAAACAAAATGATGCCCAGAAGGCTACTGGTGTACCGGTTACTGACCAAACCATCAGAAACAGACTCCATAAGAGTATAGCATGAGATCCCGACATCCTCTAGTACAACTGTTACTGGACTGTTCTCACAGCCCAGCACCCTGCAGCTCAATTAACATTTGTCAAAGAAAACCAGAATTGGCAGGTACAGCATCCTCGTTCTTCTTACAGATGAGAGCAGGTTCACATTGAGCATGGGTGACAGAGGTGAAAGTGCCAGGAGATGCTAAGCTGAACATTTGCTGCCTGTAAAATCATTGAGCATGAATGGTTTGGTGGTGGGTTAGTGATGATCTGGGGAGGCATATCCTTGGGGGTCCACAGAGACCCCCATGTCATAGCAATGGTACCCTGACTCCTGTGAGGTACCAGCAGAGGTGGTAAGTAACTAAGTATATTTACTCAAGTACTGTACTTGAGTACAGTTTAGAGCTACTTGTACTTTACTGGAGTAGTTCCATTTTATGTTACTT
>JAUMHL010000013.1:29689910-29700243 GCA_032362345.1 Sandelia bainsii
TTGAACAAATCTGGACAAAACTTCTACATTTATGTTTTCACCAGCATCAAATTCTATATTGTTAAAATACACTTTTTCTTAGTGGAGTACTTTTACTTTTGTACTTTAAGTAAGATTTTGTGCATGTACTTTATTACTTTTACTTGAGTAGAAAAATTAAAGGGTACTTCTACTTTTAGTGGAGTATTTTTCTAAATATAAGTGCAAATACTTGCACTTTTACTTGAGTATTGAGTTTGTGTACTTTATACACCTCTGGGTACCAGGATGAAATCCTGTGTGATGATTAATTGTCAGACTCTCAGTAAGAGTCTGTTTCCAACTGTTTTGGCTAAAATTAGAACAGATGGGCTGGAAATTCTGAAAAACAATATTTTGCTGCTATTCTGATGCTAATATAAATTTTTATAGTTCATTATTTTCATGACAGAAACTCCCAATGTCAGGGTGGCATATTCTCTGAAAAAGATCCTGTATAATTCAGACCATAGGGAACTAAAACTCCATCAAAATATCTTAATGAGTTGAACTTAAGGTCAAAACACAGATAACCTTTGAAGTATTCATTAATTTAACCGTTAAGTAAAATCAATCAAAAAAATTGTTTTCATCAGTCCAGAGATAGACAACACTTGCTGATAGATTTCCAATTTAAATTACAGACATCAATGAGAAACTCAGTCACAACATGTAGTTTTTATTTGTAAATTTGAAAAGTTATCTCAATAGCACAACAAGTTGTCTATTGCCTTAAGAAATAGGTTAGTTGTAGCTAAATCTGTGTTAAGCCTTTCTGCGGGAGAACACACGCTGTCTGCAGCAATCGGTTTATTCATATTTGTGTGAGCTCCACTCTTGTTCGCATTCTCAACAATGAAGAGGGTGACCTCTACAGCAGCACAAAGGAGGCTGCTGTGGAAGAAGAAAAGCTTGCTCTTTATAACTACTTTAGCGATGAGGTTTTCAGGGTATGTTGGAAAGAGGCAGAGATGGAAGTGTCAACGTCTGAAGAATGAATTGGTCCTTAGAGGTTGTGATAGACCTGAGCAGTGTTCATAAAACGGTGAAACAGTGAAACATGATGGATAGATAAACCTTTGACAAACTCAGAAATGTATAGTGACTTAGACTTTGTAATTTCTTAACATAATTCCTGTATTCATTCAGTCAGTTTTGGAAGCAATGTCAGAATAAATCCACAGTCATAATGCTTCATGTCATGAATATAGGATGTTGAAAAAAGATGTAGTATGTCAGTATGACAACATATGCTGATGATTTTTTGCAGTTATCAAACAGCTTCAAATGACTGAAGTAGTGATGCATCTTTGCAAAACAACCAAGACAGCAACCACATGAGTGATCTGGTCAGCAGAGAGGTTTATACGCGGTTAAGCTTAAACAAATCTAAACCTAATTTGCATTTTATCAATTTACTATATGAGCCACTGAAATGCCAAGTTTAGATTGGGTGTGATTTATGGTATTTTCATTAGCTGACCTGAGATGAAACATGTCTATTAACTGGGGGTGGGGTTAGGTGAATTATGTACATAGCTGTATCCAATAGCAAATACTACAGTCCCATTGTGGACTTATCAGTGCTACCCACCTGATTCTTGAATTATGGGCACCACAACTGCACTCAACCTAAGTCAGCACTCACTTTACTCATGGCTGTACTACATTACAGGAGAGCATGCTTTGTAGAAATGAGCAGTGTGGCCTCAGTAGCAGCACAGGGAGGTCCTCCCTACAGCAGATAACACTGAGTAATAAAGCCTTCTGCAGGAGGTCATGAATGCTGCTGCTCCATGATTGTTTCCTGAGCTGCAGGGCAACAATCAATCCACTCTTTCCTCCCCTCACACATAGCTTTTACCTTATTTATATCCCTCTCTCCTCCCCTCTCTACCTGCTACCTTTTTTTATTTTATTTAACTCTCTTGCTATTTCTACTGCCTCACTTCTTTGTTGCTGAGCTCTCAAGACAATGATCTCACTGTAAAAGATGAGGACTGTCTCTTGTATTTTCACACTTGTTTTGCATGTGTATCTTATGTGAATGCTGCTGTCCTGAACAGATATCAGCAGGTAGTTCAGTTAAAATTAGACTTCTGATGGCTTTGCTAATGTCAGTGGTGGCATGAGCCTTATTTGTGTCAAATTCTGTAATAGTCATCGGCCACTGTGATAATTTAAGTGGAACCCTCCTCGTGTTCATATATCTTTATTAAAGTTGTTTTATTGCAGTGCTTTAGTATTCATCGTTCATATTCTTCACCTCTCTCTTCTCTTCCTCCTTTACTGATTCTGTAGCTCTGAATTGTCCTCTCTCGACATTTTTACTATTTCTTCTTCTGCTGCTTTCTTCTTTCACATCTTTTACTATTTCATATGTTTTCTCTTTGCCTTTCTTCCTCAGCTTTAATCCTCCTTACATGTTTCCTCTTCCTTTGAATCAGGAGCAGATGTGTAGAAACTCAATTAGAGCATTACACATTACACACACAGCCAAAGGCAACTGTGAATGCTCCTGTCATTATGAAGTTTTAAAACTACTGGTTGGTCTGCGGGTCAGTTAGAGGTAAGAAATGAAAGTGCAGTGTAAACCCTTGTGATGGCTGCTTTTGCTGCCACACAACTGATTTGAGTGTTGCATTAGTTTTGATTCATATTTAATGATTTTCTTTAAATTATGTTAACTTCAAATACTTAAGTTTGTTAGTGAATTATATTAAAACAGTGTTGGTTTCATTTAATATACACAGTTCATTTTGTATTGTATGATTGACAATATATTAGTTCTATCTGTAACGCGCACATTTAGTTAACTTCTGTTTTAGTGACTTGTCCTTCTGTGCCAATGCTTTGAAGCATGTGTCGACTAATCCAGGAAGTCTTTTGTGAAGCGAATATTGAGGCTTGTGTTGATGACGTATGTGATGACGTTTGACACCTCTCGAGCCAGCTGTACCATGCGACTGATTCAGGAAATGATTTGTGGGTTTAGGAGTGCAATTTGAAATATAAGGGGCAGCGAAATGCAATGCACCCCATCTCACATTTTGTGGATTTGGGACTTTATTGTGCGTTTGTTAATAATGAATATTTTGTGTGTTACATGTTGTCCCTAGTAACATAAGCAAGGTCACAAACCCAGCAACACAAGCCACAGTCACAGTCACATCATAACCCTCTCCCCAGTTTGTTTCCACTTCCCCATATAACCATGCCATTGTATCATTGAGATATACACCATATTAATAAGTTATAATTTATGTATTCACATCACAAACATTCCTTCATTCATTTATTCAATCCAAAGCTTCACACACCAAAACAATGATGTCATTATAATCTCTGACTCTGCTTGTTTTACTAGAGCAAATGAAGCACCATGATGCTTCGACCCATGAGTGAACCAATTGGATGGAAAGCTTCAATGCTTCATGAAGATTCATCTCGCCATCACTACATCACTATTCTGTACAGTCACACTATTTTTGCCTGTATTAATTACTATTTCATTGAGCTACGAGCGCTGAGTAGTGATGGGACTTGCTGTGCTGGAGCTTCAGAGCATGTGCCGAGTAATCCAGCACTTATTTTGTCAAGCGCGTATCAAGGCTTGTATTGATGACATCTGAAGCCTCGCTGGCCGTCGTACCACATGACTGGTTCAGGAAGTGGTTTGAGATGTGGCTCGCGACATGAAATAAATGTGACTGATTTGTCTGTCTCATGTTGAGATGGAGCCAGTGCCTAAAAGAAGGATTTATTCTGTTTGGATTAAGCACATTCACTGTAGTCACCCCAGCTTTATTATTTCTATTTTCCCTTATGTCCATTGTTAGGACAGTACATTTATTGAAATGTAAAAATATACACGTCAAACCAATAATGCCCTTGTAATAAGTTTGCATGTTGTACACGTTTTGTCCAGTAGATGGATTAGTGGAGCAAACGAAACTTCACATGAAGCTTCATCCAAAGTGAACCAATGCAATGAAAAGCTTCAATGCTTGAAGAAACCCTCATCTGGCCATCGCTAGTGCTGAGGCTGACACTGCCAGTTAGTGCTGCTGCTGCTGGAGGGACATCTTTCTGGGCCTGGGCAAAGGATGAGCCCCTAGGAGCAAAGCTGTTATGTACAGGAAGTGGTTAATCAGATTGTACCATTGTCTGCCACCTTAGAGGGGGGAATTGCGATTTGTACATTTGGGATTTTAGATTGTATTAGCCTTTTGATTTAGTGTTTTTGTTAATTGGTTCATTATTTACAACTGATACACTAACAGTTATGTATGTTATGTGTTTGGGGGCTAACCCTGTGTGTTGTGAATGGTCTGATCAGCCATTATATATGTTTCCCTTTGTGTTCAGTTAGGCAGGTCAGTTTGTCTTTGTTAGTTTAGTATAGTTGTATAGTTGACATATTTTATGGGCCCAGAATATTGTTAACATGTTGTACAGTAAATTGTTTTTTTGTTTGTTTGGTTGTTTTATTTAAAATTTAAAATTAAAACCCTCTTTTTTTTTTACCCATGTTTCCTCTTGCCTTCATGCTCAGCCCTCACAACCCTTCTTTGCTAAGTCAGAGTAATAATCAGACTTTAAATCCTTTTATTATGTTCCTGGATTTAGCTGAGACTTTGATGCATCTTTGACAAACCATAAATCACAACATTTACAATATTTTATATCCTTTATTTCCAGCTTACTTTTCCAGCGGCTCTATTCTTTTTAATGAAAAGGTTTTGTACTATATACCTAACCCACACAATAAATGTGGTTTGATGTGGCAGTATTACATGGGCCAATACAGAGTGGCAGCCTGGCTGTTGACAAGCACTGACTTTTGTAATCTGATGCCAAATCCATGCAGTTATTTAGCATATCCACAAAGAACAGCCTGAAAGCGGGCAAACAATCATGTAAGACCAAATAGACGGGTATAGCACCAAAGGTGATGTACTGCATAACACTCTTCCAACCAAAAAGACTGATTCCTCTGTCTATAACTGGAATATACAGAGACACCACACATTTTAGGGTGTCTCTTATCAGTCTGTGTTTTAATAATAATAACAATAATTAATACTTTATTGATCCCCTTGGGTAAATTGTTGTTTGGACAGCTGCTAGACCTGTGTCATAGCACTACTATGGGGTTAAGATGTCTTGTCCAAAGACATCTCGGATTTGTAGCTTGCTGGGACTGAGAATTGAACCACTCACCTTTGGTTTGGAAGACGACTGCTCTACCCACTGAGCTACATGATGCACAATTTAGAGGGAAGAAAGTCCAACCAAATCACAACACTATGAGGGAGTGAGAGAGAATTTGTCCCAGGATCACAGACTGAGGTCAAACAGCCATGAGAAACAACTTTGGGTCAGGGTCAACCTGGTCTTCATCACAAAACTCTCAAAAGACGCACCAGGACTTAACAGAATAAAATGAGATTTTAAAGAAATGTAGCGACACTGGCACGAAAAAGAGATCCAGAGATCAACCCACAACAGCGAGCCATGTGTACTGCAAGGGCAAACTCCCATGATACATCCAGTAACAACGCAAGGATAAAGAGGTCATTTTGCCTGAGTCTTCAGAGGACATGTTGCTCAGTTTAGGAGCTCCTCAAAGTGTTCCTTCCACTAACTTAGACAGGGGGGTGGGGGGTGGGGGGTGGGGGTCATTGACCTAAGATATCCCAAGTCAGAGTCAGCAGTTCTCCTCCCATGCTGAATCAAACATGTTCAGTTTCTTTACTGCTTGCCAGGAAGTGGCTAAGTGGTTTCAGAATTAAGGCTTATCAAAGTCTTGTTACTTTAATGTCTTTATTGTAATGCACAATAGGTGTTCAGTTAGTGTCAAGAGTAGCTATTATACATATAAAAAACATTAGTTTGGTTCTTTAGAAGTGTTTAATTAGTAAATTATGAAGATGTAGGTCATCTGATAAACACACTACTCATGCAGCAGACGATTTGTAACATTAAAGATGAATCTTTGCAAGCAAATAAAAGTTATTTTCCAAAATGTATTTTTGTAGTTTTGTATTTGGAAGTGACAAGATGTCAAGTTGGAATGAGTCAAAGTCATCTTGAGCTCGTCGAACATGTCACTGGCACAGTGCCATCAGTATACATGTCTCTTCCTTCATCTTCTGTTGTTAAGTGTAGTGTTGTCATATGTATCACACTGTGTTTCAAGGTCTCAGTCTATAATTTATGACCCCTACCCTGCAGCAGTGACTCAGCAGGTGTCTCAATATGTTGCGTATACATCAGCCTACTGTGAATAAACATGGGCAAATGAATAGTATTCCCTTTACTGGCTTCATTTCGTTTGTCTCACGCTACTCTGCAGTGCACCATCATCAAACAGTCATCTCCCTCTTTGAACACATCTAAAATACCTGCATAACTTTGGAAGGTATACTGTATGTGTGAAGGGATATTTACAATGTGTATGTCTGCCTTTTGATTATAAAAGACATATATAATGACTGTCAAGGCAATTAATGTTAGACTCCAAGAGAGCTCAGAACAAACGTGATTTTTTATGTTCATCTCTGAGTAAATGGAAGATATAGTTGCAAGAAAAAGTAAGTTTCAATTTCCTGGTTTTCATCAACAAACACGATATATCTAAGCAGATAAAACACAAACAGTTAAGATCTATTATGTGTTTATTGAACAAGTAGAGAAAGTAAGTGACATAGTTTGTTTTTTTTTGTTTTTTTTAAAATAACCAACTTTGGCAGCAATAACCTCAAACAAGCACTTTCTATAGCTGTGGGTTAGACCTACACAACGTCCACAAGGGATTTTGAATCATTCTTCCCCACAGACCTGCTTCAGCTCAGCCTTACTCTTAGGATGTCTGGCGTTACCGGCTCCGTTCATGTCATTCCACAGCACCTTTGTAACATGGAAAGGGTGGAATTGGAAGTTATAAAATTTTTCCATCACGCCCCTCTCTGTCCACCTGAAACATATTTCTACCATCTGGGCAGCCACACCATTGGTCTGCAAGTGTTTTCAATCGCTAATCAGGGGAGGTGAGGTCAGTTCGACATGCAGGCAGTGAGGAAAAACAATTAAAACATGCAGTAAAAACAATAAAACCATAAACAAACCATGCAATGGAAGTTAAAATACCCACTTAGTAAATAAAACAAAATACACTGTTAATAAAAACACACTGCAAGACATTACCCAGAGATGATACAAAAAAATGCTAAAACTGTTGCCTTTTATTGGGTTTAAGCATGGGCTATAACTGGGCCACTCCAAAAGATAGACTTTGTGTCTTTGAAGTCATTCTGTAGTAGATTTATTTATGTAGTATTTTACTGGCCACTGCAGCACAGTGCTGAAAGACATCATGTTGCTTTACATGAAATGCTGACCATGATTGTACTCAACCAGTATTGTGTTTTCAACTTGTTCTGCTGCCCCCATGTGCAAGCATGAAGTCTGTCACTGGTAATGACATGGGGCATAGTGATAACAGCAGCTACACTATCTGTACCTCTCCCTGCATCTATAAGAATGTTCTAACCTAAAGATGAACCCAAAAGACAACACTTGAGCATGGAGTTCTTTGAATCATTAAACATCCCCAGTGTTGTAAAGCGACACAACAGTGGGGCCAAAATATCACTTTCTGAGAATGTTGATATTATCTTCATATTCTTTTTATTCTGTGTGTATTTGCAGACTGACATGGTATAAAAGTCTACAATGAGTGCACATTATCTACAAACATGACCTTGCTAATTGGATTACAGCATTAGCATGGCTGAAACTGTTGCGATGATGAGCTTCGTGTGTTTGATATACTTGTTAATTTTCCCTCATAAAAAAAGGGAGCAGAGCCAGGACTGGGGGAGATAACTCCTTCATGTAAGATCAAATAAGCACTGATATGGAGGGCAAAAAAGTTCTGCATCAATAAACCTTAATTTATTTCAAAGAGACACTAAAATAGATTTGGAATATCTTACCTTTGTTCTGCTACAAAAAAACAGTTCAAACCTACTCTGTCTTCTTTCAGGCAATCTGGGCACGCTCTTCATTCTCAAATTAGGCTGTTTTTTTTCCTGGAGAAGTGCTTTAAATCACAAATGAGTGTTGATGAGTAGGAGATGCATTAAATTTTGATCTTCATAGCTGTATTATTTAATGTGTGGAGCACGCTCACCTTCAGTGCATCACACTCCTTTGATGTCTTGCCGTTCAATATCCCCACGGAAGAAGGCTGTTTATTTTAAGGTATTTTCATGAGAATGTGAGGTTGTGATAATTAACAGCATTATAACACTGGCCGATTTGGTCACTTAAGAATAAAATGGTGATTGAAAGTTCAGCTTAGTGGACTTGTCCTGTCCTGTCTTCATACAAAACGGGAAATCCACCGTGGGCAACAAACAAGCAATCACATGATCAGTGGTTATCTGTGGGAAATGCAAAGTACCTGAGAACAAAGACCGAGCGAAGGTCAAGTAAATAGAACTGTTAAACATTTTGCCACTGGACATAGCCTTGTTACATTTCCTCCAAAATATAGATCAAACTAGTGGAAATGTTACAAAATTTATTTTCAACTCCACTCACAGTGATATGCCACAGTTAAAGGGCTACTTCTCCCATTTTCAGCTTTTCTTCCTATGTTTGTAGTTTGACAAGTACATGTATATGATTGTAAAACGTCCCTCTGACTTCCCTGTTTTAAAATATTTCTCTGCTTAAAAAAAACCAAAACATTTTTCAGTTCAGATGATGATAATAGTGACCCACATAGCAAGCTGTGTGCTCTGACACCTGTCAATCAATACATTTTATCCATGTCCACCACGTCATTAAAACCACCAGGTGGTGTGTGCTTCATGTTTTCTCTGTGTTCTGTTTATAGACACACACAAGGATGTATGCACAATGTAAGACGAACGCTGGCTTAAATGACTTTTAATTTTTTAATGCTACTGACTGTCATATTGGCATCATCAAGTGGAAAAAAATTCTTTGAATATGCTGTTACAGTACAAATACAGTACACAGAAATACAGTATAGTATTGTTGTAAATAAGAGTGAAGTTCATGATAATTATAGGCTCTGATGAAACTCTATAACAAATTGTCCTTGGTTCTTTACAGTTTTACAGGCATGCTTCTATGGGTGCGCCTATCGGTATTATCATTTTTGACATTTTTTGTCAGGGCACTTTGAAAGTGCCGAAGAGAAAGGAAAGAACTTAAAAAGAATAATATTTTCATTTCATTTTCATTTTGTTTCATGTGAAAAATAGTGTTTAATGTTGCTGCTCTGCTGCTGTCTGTATATAGATGTGAGGCTTGCTTTAAAGTGTCTCTAAAATCCATCGAGACCCTCAGCACATGATCAGGGTGAAAGCCTGCTTTGAGTTAGAGCCTCCACACTCAACTTATCCTGATAATATTTGACAGGGCTTCCATCAATATAGGCTTTAGTAAGAGAGAAAAAGTGCAGGTGTGTAATACAAAGCATTAGTGTGATACTATGAATGCATTGGGTTAAGTGCTCAGTGACTCAACGGAAGAATCTTTGGGAACTTGCTCTAGGATCAAGTGATGGAGGTGACAATACATAGTGAAACAAAGTAAGGAAGAAAATGGAAGACATATTGTAAACAGAAACTCAATATATTCTCTGTTTGCTGCATGTAAAGAATTGTATTAATCAGGATCTGGTTCAGGTTGTGAATTTAAATGATTATTTTTATAGTAAGAAGAACAAGTAAGTTATCTATATACACAAAACAACATACATAAAGCAACCATTTTTTTCTACAAGACGTACAAGTAATATAAAGATAAAAAATAGACTAAATAGCATAATGTGGTAAAAGTACCTGCACTGACAGGAAATAGATATAAGGACACATTTCTCTTAATCCTGCTGAGACAGCAGGCTGATTTTGTACTAGTCTTTTAGCTTCTAAAATTTAGGTCTGCATCCATGGCTACATGTAGCTTTCTCACTTGCTTGACGGCCTTTAGCATTCTTCTATACAAAAAAATATAATTACTAGTTCATTTAGGGGATTTTGACACATCCTTGGGTCGCTTAGCGATTCTTCTGTAAATGTGTATGTTGTCTGCATAAAGTTATAATATGAAACTTTTTTGGAATCAAGCTAGGCGTTGCATGGGACTTGAAATCACTCCACTCTGCTCTGCTCAGTCCTTAAGGTATTCAATTCAAATCAATTCAACTTTATTTGTATAGCGCCAAATCACAACATAAGTCATCTCAAGGCACTTTACAGTGTAAGGTTTAGGA
>JAUMHL010000013.1:29709190-29719216 GCA_032362345.1 Sandelia bainsii
GCTTCACAAACACAATGTCTGCATTAAAAATGACACCAAAACACGATCTTTTTTCTAACCCTAACCTCAGTACTTTTCTTGCGTAAACCCAATCTCACAGGGGACTTTGATCTGGAACTCGGGTCTCTGGCATGTCAGTCCTTCACAGTAAATCCTTGCAAACCGTTTTGCATTAATAAATGTAGCACGTTATTCGTTAATTCACAAAAATACGTTTCAATACAACGTGACAATTACGTTCTACAAAAATGTAATCGGGTCACAAATACGTCCTGTAACCAAACGTAATCGGGAATGCAGTTTCGTCCTATACGAACAGAATTTTTAGGAGACGGTTGAATAATTCACAGATGTTACTGTAGGACCCAAATGCTAAACACAAGGAAGGGGGGACCTCTGCCTAGTAACAATTATATACACTGTTCACATGGGCAAGGATAGGACAGGATACAAAGGATCGGCAGGTAAAAAAAATCAGCATGCAGCAAAAACTGGAAGCCAAGGTAAGAGCATAAGTGAAGCAAAAAGAAAAAGTCCATAAATTAATGAAAATTCATGAGATGAAGGTGAAGTCCATAACATGAAGCTTGAAAAAAAAAACAGGAGCTGACAGAGACACAAGGTGGATCCCAATTCCTTTAAATGATCGATCCTTGCTCGACTCAGAAGTTGTCCTGCTCTACCTTGAAGGACGTCCCCAGCCTCTTATTTCATTCTGAGGAGTGAGAATCGAGGAACGATGTTTGACGAGAGATGAGCAAGGGCACACAAGACCATCCTTCGCTGACATGCCAGACTGACATGTTCCTTTATTGGAAACCTGTTGGTGATTGGCTGCAGCTGATCGCACTAATGTGAAACTGCATCACAACACTAGCACAGTTTTATATTGAAGTACACTGATATTCATAAGAAAAACACTCAAACACAACACAATTAACTCGTCTCAACATTTGGACAAATGTGTGTTTTTGGACAGTTACAAACTCCAATCCAACAAAGTCACCACAGCAACTCTAAAGTCTGACTGACAGTTGATCAACAGCTGTGCTGCCATTATCAGACAGAGACGTCACAGCACATGATGTTTCAGAGGAAAGGACGTCTCTAATACTCACACAATATCGTTTCCTCTCTCCTTGCGTCTTATCCTTGATGTAAAGATGCAAGGAAAAAAATGAGTGAAAAGGTTGCAAATAACGGAATTGGGATGCACCCAGAGTGAAGCACTGAATACAGAGAATGAGCAACAGGTGCATGGATGGGAGGTGAAGATCAGGCAATCCTTTCACAAAGATTGGAACAAACAACAAGATTCAAACACATAGGGAATTCAGACTGTTTGCAAAAAGGCATTAGAATGACATTCATAAACCATAAGCAATAAAATCCAGAAAAAAGACATGCACTGAAATATATTACAGGAAATGAAAAATAAAATGCAAATAGACAAAAACATTATGGATCAGAAATACAGTTACAGTGCAGTTACAGTTTGCAAATTGCCCCAAAGGTACAGTGGAGAAACCGATCAGTTGAGACCAACTGCCTGTCATAGCTTCACTGAAATGATTACATTACAGGAAATAATATGAAAAAGAAAATCATACAAAACAATAAAATGAAAACAATAATACAAAATATCAGCAGGGTTTTCAGCTGAATCAGCAGCTTCAACTTAAAAATACTGACACCAGCCTCCAGACTCCCACGCAGATGGGACTATTTTTAACACTATGTCATGACCCCTTCAGGGGCAAATTAGTGTCAGTTGCTAATGATAGCATGGAGATGGAGATGGTGCTGGGCAAGATCATGTGCGGCTACTTAAATATAGTGGGAGGCCAGTGACAGGCATTAATCAATAATGCATTAATACTATAGCGTGGCAACTGTGCACACCATCCATCACTGTGAATTCTCCCTTCTTTTCTGACACTGAAATCTTTCAAGGAAAAAGTGTGTGTGTGTGTGAGGTGCTCCTGGAGCGACAGGAGAAAACGACAAGCAGGTAGATAGAGTTAATTCCTTGGAGGGTTTGAATTGATGCTGACTGCAGGAAATGAAATGTGTGTGAAACTCATACTCTGGTGAGGAGCTTGCTCAGGGCCGTCAGGAAAATGGGCGCACACAGACACACACTCACACACACATTTCACACAGACCCCACACATAAAGATATCTTCAGACTTGTACTCTTGTTCTTCCTATCTCTCTAAAGGCACAGTAAGATGAAACAGTCTCCCAGAAAGCTTTCATCATGGAGGTGTGTGTGTGTGTGTGTGTGAGTGAGTGTGTCTGTGTGGTGTAAAAGGAGGCTGTCTATTAAAAACCCAGAAAGGTCCTCTCTGGCTCCCTGTTAGTGGAGTTAGATGGCCAACCCTCCCAGCAGTTTGAGAGAGAATTGTGATCTCTGGAGAATCCTTCCCCTTACTCCTGGTGCCGCCTTAATGATATGGGTCAACTCTCAGTAGGGTGTGTTAGCACTTTGGTAAGGAGGACTCTACTGAGCAACATACAGCACCGACTGTGGATGTCAACATTATTCTTGTTGCACTTTTGTTGCTTTTTTTTAATACATGAAGATTTAACACGTTTCTTTTTCAGATGAATTCCATGCAGCGTCTTTGAATGCATCCAAAAGGGCTAAGATTTTTTTTTTCATATTATGAAAATTAAAAGCATCTTGATGAAAGGTTTCACTGCTCACTGTGAAAATCAAAGCTGCTTTAATTAGGCTGGGTTTTGATTCAAGTGAATTATATGTTTTCAGTTTCAACATGGAAGAACTAGATGAGGGCTGTTTGTTGATGCAGAACAAATAGTCACCCAATTATCACGTAAAACTGCAACAAAAAAAATGACACACATACATTATGATGACACAATAAAGAAAAGCAGAGAAAAGCAACCTGCCTTTGTTTATGCTCATAATTCTGCAATTTGCCAATTAAATATAATCATATACTGTCATCAATTCAGTTTCTCAGCACATTTTAAGTGGTGACTTTGGGCAGCCATGATGGGGCCCCAGGGATTATAATTCACTGTAGGATGTCATCACATCACTAATTCATGTCAGTTTACATTAACTTGATTAAATCTGTCACTTAAGATGTAACATTGTAGATCAGTGGTAAATATAGGTTGATTTGTACGTATTTGTTAGCTTCTTAACTGTGGAACGTTATATTCCACATTATAGTGGAACATCACGTCGAACCATATTTATGTGCCTCATTGTCACAAATTTATCTCTAGGGATTTTACTTACTTTAATCTCTGTGGCATATGATGCTGTTTGCTCTTAGATGTTTTCGGCCCCCACACAAAATGGACTAAACATGAAGAAGAAGAACTGAGGAGGGATCCCTCTTCCGGGACAGACATGAAATAGATGCAAGCACAGAACAGAGCACAATCCATCCTGTCTTATCTGTCTCCACCCAGGGATCAGCAGATTCAGTGCTTCCGCTGCATGGAGACTTTCATTGTTTGATTCTTTTTTTCCTCTACCGCACAAGAGTGTGTAGTGATCCCAGAACTTACAAAACACAGTGTAATTCAGCAACCTGTGAAATGACCCGTGGATTTATAAACAGCCCTGGAGATCTAACTCTATTTCAGGTATGAGAGGTGTGTAAACTGCGTTTATGTATGTGTTTGTACTGCAGTACACCCCAGATTGCAACATATTTACTATACAGTAGAACAATACAGCAAAGGTACATAAAATGTATAAAGGTAGGAATAAAACAATAGATACAAAAACAAGTAACCGTAAGGGGAGTTGATTTGTCATGTTACAACTAATAATAATAAAAGACATCATGATTGTTACAGAGAGAGAGACAGGACAGATTTATTAAGGTTCTGAGAAGACCTGTAAGACTATATACGCTGATAGTATGTCATGTTGTGGAATTGCGTCACTGTGACTGCAAATAGAGCTATTAGCTCACATTTCAATAATTTCTAACAGCATGTTGATGATTGACTGTGGTCTTCAGGGATAACTGGAGTTGTGTGTTTGGCCAAGACAAGTCCCTGATGCTTGTCGTTGGGGGCTGCATGCAAGTGTTGCTGTTTTTCAGGGGAATTCCCTGCAGGTGAACCAGGTTAACGTAAACTGGCATAAAGGCCTCTGCAAATATTGTACAATATGCTGACATCATGGTTATAAAAGTAGTTCAGTCTCGGTTGTGGGTAAGTTTTACAAATATAAACTTTGTGATTTAAAAAAAAAACATTATGCAAAAAGTAAAAATCTACCTTGTTTGTTGTTGAAGGTTGTCAACAGCTTTCCATTTGCTCTTTAGAAAAAGTCTACTGGGGACGTTTTAGTTGCACTATTGTGGTTTGCCACAGGTTCAAATTGATTGCAAGGCTTAGGCTTGATTTGTGATTCTGTGTTTGTGTCACTTTGCAAATTGCACTTTGCACTGCTACAATGCTAGTTTTTCATGTCTGTTTGTCCTGGAAGAGGGATCCCACTTAAAGAGCTGTTGAAGTCCCTGATGTGTGCAATCATTGTGTGCAATTGAAAAAGATGTTCTCCTGTGCATAAATCTAATTGTATTTACAATGATCCCTGTCTCTGAGTTGCTTTACACTGTTCTATTGTTGCTCTAGTAGTGCATTCATTCAAAGAGGGTTTTTACCTTTAATAAATTACCGATCAATGGAAAACAGTTGTTGGAAAAATCTGTTAAGAGACAGACAAACACAGCATCCCTCATCCACGGTCCTTTGCTCATACTGTATACTTGGTTCACTACTCACTGCAGCAGACATCCCACTCAAGTAAACTTTATTGGGAATCATATGGAACACATTATTTAAAACAAAATGGCGAAAATCAATGCAACAGTTGTGGGATATTCTGCTTATTAGTTATTAGTGTGGGTCAAGATTCCTAAATGCATATTTCCATATCATAAAACTTTCTTTTTCAGATTTTAAAAAGCTGAAAGATGAGTAAAATTGTCATGATTTCTGCCTTGTTTTGTTTTTTCAATGTTTCAAATGATTATGTTTTATTCTGATCCCTTGTTGTTCTGTAGATGTTTTGTGCTCTGAGTTTCCTTCTCCTGCCCTGTGCTGTTGTGTGTCTCTCTCTCTCTCTGTGTGTTATCCTGATCTCTCTCCCTCACTTGGCCACACCCTTTCATTCATGTTTTCTGACTTGTGTATTCTCCTGCCACACCCCCGCTCCCGGTCACTCTCCTGTTTGTTCTCAGCTGATTTCACTTCCACTCACCTGACCACGCCCCGCTCCTGATGATTTCTCCCGGTAACGATCCCAGCTGTTTTCACTTGGTTATTAGTTGCTCTTCCTTAAATTCCTGCTTCACCTTTCACTCTCTGTCAGATCGTCTGCGATAATTCACCTCCACCAGCCAGCCTGGTTTCTCACTGTCTCTCGGTTTCGCTCCTGCGTTTTTGTCCTGCTATTACTCACCTGCATTCCCCAGCTCGACTTTCTTGCGTTCTTCACTCGCCTCACTTGCCGGCTGTTTTCCCAATGCCCCTGTGTGTCCATCAGCTCCAGTCTTGCTTTTCCTGAACTTATGCTACTTCATTTTTGATCCTGTTAGGTTAGTTTGACAGATTTCCCGTTAACCCTTTGCCCTGTTTACCTTCAGTCTTGTCTTCTTTATTCTCCTTAGCACTCATCTGCGTATACTCTTATCTGTCTTTCCGTGCCTCGTTTGCCAGCACCGCTCTGCCTCGCGCTCTTGTCTCCCGCATTGTTTTCGTCTCCTGCCTGATACTCCCCTTTTGTGAGTACTTCTAGTCTTGGTCTGGTTCTGTCGTGTGCTCCTTTGTCTGTGTTTCTCTACTCAGGTTCTCGTGTCAGTTCTCCTCTACTTTTGTTCTTTCAGCCAGTCAGTATCTGTGTAATTATATTTTCTGATTAGTTTTTCCCTCTCCCTTGATTATTGTTAAGTTTGCCTGTTTGCTGAAGCCTGTTAGTATTCTGGTCTTTGTTGTACTCCGCTTCATAGGTTCTGTATTTTGGCTTCTTTTGGGTTAGTTGTGGTTTCTGGTGTCATGTTTTTGTTGGCCTCCCTTATGGAGTGATTTTGAGTTTCTTCCTGTGCCTTATTCTGTTCCCCGTAGTCTGCCTAATTTTATTAAACTCAACTTAATTTAGTTTAGAGTGTCTGAGTGCACTTCTTGGGTCCATCCTCCTAAAACCCTCACATAGAATTAGTGAAGCACCCCTTTATCAGAGAACAATTAATTGGAAGACTTTGTCATCAGTATATAAAATATATGATACTTTGTTCTCAGTTACATTTATATTCAAAGTTTACTGACTAATTATTTTGCAAATGTAGTTTAACAGTGCAAAATCGAATAAACGAGTTGTAAGAAAAGACTGTGCAGATGAATGTTCGGTCATTTATAACGCATCAACAGTTTTGATACTCTGAATACTTTTGTACCTTTACCTTGGTAAAATATGTCCTCTGCTATGAGCGAAATAAAAAAATGGTTACTAACCCCCACTGTGCGATCGCTGTGGTCAGTGCTTTACTTAACTTCGAGACTAAATGAATCATCCCACCACTACTAAGACTGATTTTTTATTTTTTATTTTTTTTATTCTCACCACCAGTGATGACTGGTAAATAAAAATCAGTAATTAGAAGTCAATAGAGCTGGAAGCTCAGACTAGGGCTGATCCACTCTAACAATGGCAGTTTTTTCCATTTGCACATCTGGATACACTAAATCCCTGCGACAAAAGGCTGTGATAAAGGTAATTGCAATTCCAAACACAATTATAGCCCTCATTTATCTCATTTTCCTCTGAGTTGTTTGTGCTCATTATGTTCTTGTGCTTGGAGAGTAACAGGGAGCAGATGTAAATTGAATGCAGGCACGCAGCTATACACTTGATGTTGTTGCCACAGATTCGTGGTGATGGCTTCCCACCTGTGCGAGCCTCCCTGAGGGTCAGACACTAACAAGACTTCACAGTTACCCATCTGAGGCACGAAGCCCTAATGTGGGATAGAAATATGTTAGTTGCCTTTAAATAGTCTGCATCAGAGGCCTGCAGTAATAGACGGATGGTGAGAGGAAATGGAGGCAACAGAAAAGGAGAAAAGGGCAAATTGGCTGGAAACAAAGTTGAGTGTTTCAAACAATATTCTGTATTAATTGACAATTTCAAAGACAGATCTTCTACCAAGTATGGATTCATCCAGTGTGCTAATATGCATATTTGGAGCCTATAGTGGATTTGAGGACAAGGAAGTAATATTTTTACATACCATCAGAGTTTTAGGTTTGCAACCTGACACCTACTACAGTATCTGTGGTTAGGTTTAGAGTGAGAACTATAATGGTTTTGGTTAAAAGTTAAACATCTTGTATCTCAAATGTTTTGTTTTAATCTTTTCCTTAACCAAGTGCTGACAGTCAAACACAACATCAACACAAAAATGCATAGTGATGCTGTAGGTACAAGTGAATATTGTATTACAAGGTGTGACATTATGGCAAATAACAAATATGCAGTCAGTGAACATTTTCCTGATACATTCACTATCAGCAGTTTTTTGCAACATGTCAAATAAGGGAATAAATAACATTTCCTTTATGTTTACAGAAAATGTAATCTGGTGACAATTATGATTTCCTCATATTATAGTAGATAATTTTTAGAAGAGTAGATTGGAAAAACAATAAAAATACATTAATGCTGACTCCTGACATGCATAAACTGTCTGATGATTATTGTCAGTCATAAAACAGGTTTATAGTTATATAGTGACTACTGGAGGATACATTTGGTATTGGGAAGTATGGACATCACACGTGACACACTCCTGGTGGTGTAATAATGTGCACTTAAAAGCTCAAGACTAAAGATTCAGTGCAGAGAGACTGCACTTCTAATCATATTGTAGAACTGTCTCATAGACAGCATGAGGAACTTTAAGGGTATAAAGCCCCTTGCACTGTCTCTAAGAATACAGCATGCCTAGAGACAATTGCGATATGGCTGGAAAATAATGTTCCTATGCCATAGGAACATTATTTTCCAGCCATATCGCACTTGGACTGCAGAGCACCTCTCCAGGCACTGGAGGTCTTGGTTTGATGAAGCCAGTGGAACCACACTGGGATAAAACAGAGATGTAATCTTCAGGATGCTCAACTGAATGCGGTCAGAGCTGGGTGTGCTTAAAAAGGTATTTTCTGGTAAAGAGGCCATTTGGCTAACATCAGTTGGATACCCCAAATTTCATTGTGACAGTACTATGAAGGAAAAATGATGTGCATAGATTCAAGTCCTCAACAACATTCTTATTGTAAGACAATGACATTATCCCATGCACAATGTAGAGAAACTCGTGTCATCTGCTGTTTCTGAATGCTAAATCTGGATTTCTCTAGAAATTTCCTACAACTTTTCACACGCCGGTGATGGCTCAGGATTCAGTTTGAACTTACGTGTGTGCCTGTGTTAAATTCTGGACCAAATCTACAGAATGGATGATATTCTGATTGCCCTAGTGCATGTGCCTATGCTGGACTTTTGACTTCTAATGATCTTAAAAGTTGCCCTTGCTAAGTGATTAAACAAGGGCCATAAGTGAAATTCTAGACAAGCTGACAGAAATGGAAAAAAGGGGAGAGCCATTTTTAGTTTGAAGGAACCTTTTTCAATGAATCAAAAAGGTGGAGAGATGCTTGGTCTTAAAATTTCTTAGGCATCATTTTGTCATAACCCCAAAGTCCTGTTTTAAAACAAAACAGAATTAATACAAAATCATGTTTTGTGAATGATGGTAGTATATGTGATTAATTCCAATGAAGTCCATTCTTACAAACCGACCACAGTCAGTCAGACTGGGCTCTCATCTCCTGTTACACTCAGCACTGGCTCCCCACAGGGCTGTGTGCTGAGCCCCCTCCTATTCACTCTCTACACCCATGACTGTTCCCCCACCCATTCCACCAACGCCATTTTAAAGTTTGCTGACGACACCACTGTGGTTGGTCTCATTTCTGGAGATGATGAGTCAGCCTACAAGGATGAGGTACTGAGACTGTCACTATGGAGCTCAGCAAACAACCTGGAACTGAACACCACAAAAACAAAAGAAATCATTATTGACTATAGGAAAAATAGACCGGATCATAAACCTTTGACCATAAATTGTGACTGTGGAGAGGGTGAAGTCTTTTATGTTCCTGGGAACACATATCTCACAGGAGCTCTCCTGGTCCACTAACACGCACAGCGGTGGTCAAGAAGGCTCAGCAGCGACTCCATTTCCTGAGAATACTCAGGAAAAACAAACTAGAGGAGAAGCTGTTGGTGGCCTTCAGAGTTTGCCACCATTGAAAGCATCCTATCTTACAACATTACGGTGTGGTATGCCGGATGCTCAGTGGCAGACAGGAGAGCTTTGCAGACGATCATTAGCACAGCAGGGAAAATCATCAGCTGCCCTCTGCCCCCCCCTAGAGGACATTGCCCACTCCCACTGTCTCACCAGAACCCAGTCCATCATCAAAGATATCACCCACCCTGCTTAACATCTGTTCCACCTGTTGCCTTCTGGTAGGCGCTATAGGTCTATGAGAGGCCACACCACCAGATTTACAAACAGTTTCTTCCCCTGGGCCATAAGAACTTTGAACTCTGCTCATAGCTGTACCTTACATTGTAATGCAGTGCAATAGGGTTCACATGTCCACATGCTGGCATAAATGGCTGGCTGGTCCCAGATATATTTTATATTTTTATCTATTTATTATCTTCTTTTGTGTTTTATTTTGTAAATGGCATAGCCAGGAAAGCACCCTAATCTCATTGTATGCTGTACAATGACAATTAAGCTTCATTCATTCATTCATTTTGTTACTAATAGCTGATGCTGGTGATTTGCAATTACTAGACTTTGATTCAATTAATCTTTATTTGCAAAATATAAGTATATATACAGAACTATATAGAAAACCCAACAGTCCCACTTGAGCAAGCACTAGGCGACGGTG
>JAUMHL010000013.1:29738783-29749204 GCA_032362345.1 Sandelia bainsii
AGTCCCAGGCCCCGAAGTGTCTCTGTGACTCTCTGGTCCAAGATGTGATGTTTGGTTTTGTGTTTTATAAGGCAGTGCCGACGATATCTTAACGTAAACAACGTTGTTGGTTGACTACACTCACACTCACTCAAACACTTGCACAAACATAACGAACACAAACATTCACTAAAACACACATTATGTACTACATGAGAGGGGCCGCTGCGTCCGATCGCGCCGCCATCTTGGTCCTCTTTATCTATGTACGACATTGTTAATTTTTCTCAGTCTAATTATAACATTTGGTATTTTAATGCATATAATAATTACCAGCCATCCTTGACACACCTGGAGGTGTGTGTGTACCTTACAATAAGAGGTGGTCTAAGTAGGTTTTATCTAGAGTTCATCACAATGTTTACATTCATCCCAATTGATGGCAGTTCCCACTCCTAAAATAAAGGTGTTATTTTAAGCTACAGTGCTATAAAGCCATACTGGAACGCAGACTATTCCAAGTACAAGAAAATTTGTGAATGCCAGGGAGAGGCAACAGAGTTCCTACCTTATTGGGTTATTCAGCCAGTTGATGTGCAGTCATCAGCACGTGCAGGTTTTGGCATCACTCTGGAAAGAGAAGGCTTAATGGAGATATTGATATGCCACACATTTAATCTACAAGTAAACATCCAGATTTGAGTACATTGATTTTGTACCCACGTAACAAGTTATACATAATTATTATGCTCTGAGTAATTTAAGGCCACAACAGGAGATTTGAAACCAGTCTGGCATAATATACCTGAAGACATGTCTGCATGTGTTTTACAGTATATGTCTTCACTTTCATCTTATTTTTAGCTTTGCCATTCAGCAGGGATAAGACACATCCAACTACTTCACAGAAATATGGGTTAAATCAGGACTTTTGAGATCTGTCGGCACACCCAAACCTTAAATTATGCATCAGCACCAATGAATTTTTTAGTTACACAGTCATCATATTTCACCCTGTCTTTTATGATCTGAGGACCCCTTTGGCACACAGTCAGTAGACGGAAGTCCACTCTCTGCTAGACAAATTAAACTGCAAATGTGACTTTTGAAAATCACACCTCCACAGGTTGCCAGAGCTCCAGTAGCGGTATACAATATGTATGTTACACTGTACTCTGTTTCTTTTGAGCTGGCGGGGGAGCCCACTTTTGCAGGATGGATCATATGGTAAAGATCATTTCTGTTCCTCATATATTTTTAAGAACTTTAGTGTGGTGGAGGTCAAACAGTGAACTCCCTTTACACAATGCTACACATTAAGAAAGGCTCCTAAGCATAGATTTGCTTGACTCATCTACTGTTATGGTCAGTATGTGCTTAGATGAATACAGCACTACAATGACCAGTAGATACTACTGTAGTAATTACTGTGACTCTGGTCTGCTCGTTTGATGATGCAGATTTTGTGTTTGCAAAGCAAATTAAAAACTAAGCATCAGGATTGATGGCAGTCTAAAGATCAAGAATAAAAAAAGAAATTATCACTGGCTCATGAGTGTGTGACAAATCATTGCAAAGGTATGATAAAGACAGTTAGGGAAAGCTTGTTAGAAAAAACAAAAACAAAAAGCAAAATTAGATGTTGAATTGTGGCAGCATTAAAAGCATCTCACATTCATGTGAGAAGTGCCACATGTGCCATCCACCAATTCAACTTTCTACTTTGCTTTTTCAAGGGCAGGCTGCTTTTTACACTCCTACTGAAAGTTGGCATAAAACACAAATTGTACATTGCAAAATCATCCAAAATGAATTCTTAGGGATACTGGACTAGACCTGCAGTTCCAAAAAAAAGTACAGTGGGAAACTTGTTAACAAGTAGATGTAAAATCATTTTTCTTCTGTGGTGGTTAGTTTAGTTAACAGCAACCAGTGTTATGTAAAGTGTTACCTAGGAACAAATAAGAAGAGGAACAAATTGTAGTTATTATTAGTGTTAGATGATAAACAACATTTTCTTATAGATTAGCATTTTAGACTTTAATGATAATGACAGCAGAGCTAGAAACATGAGCAAGAAGGGTAACCAGCTGGAAGTGAATTAAGGAAACACGCACACATCAGATCTTTATGAACAAAATATTGAAGTTGAAAATCTTTACGAAAGTACATTATACTTTGTTCAAGACAAAATGACATAATGTGCAAAAATCAAAGTGAAAAATAACTCAAGTTAATTTCATCACGACAATTCATAATGTGACTCAGGAGTGTGTATGGCCATGTATGTGTTCTCTAGCGAATGCCAATCAAGCTGCATGGTTCTGGGCTGTGGGCACAGGTCGCACTAGTTGACCAGTAGCCTGCAGGGTTATTTTGTAAGGCTCTCGCAGTGCTCCTTCTGTTCTTCCTTGTACAAGGGAGCAGAGACCAATCCTGCTGATGGGTTGTTGCCCTTCTGCAGCCCTGTCCAGCTCTACTAGCTTAACAGCCACCCTCCTGGTATCTCCGCCATGATCTTGAGACTGCGCTGGGAGACACATCCAACCTTGTTGCGACCGCATGTATCTATGAGTAACTGGACTAACTGCTCACCTCCTCACTTAATCCTGTGAAATAAAAGGGAAAATGCCCAATAAGTATCTTAACAAAAAACACTTTAAAATAGTTTTAGCAGTGTGATGCTTCATGTCATCATAGTTGTACGCTAGTTGAGCTACTACAGAAAATAATGCAATGATTCTTTTTAGAATCACAGAGACTGCAACTATAAAACATAATTAAAAAGAAAACATTTTTAAATCAAATGCTTTATATCAGTCATAGTTATGAGAACTGGTTTCTTTTTCAACGGGCTAAAGTCACCATAAACCAATGTTATTATCTTGCGCTATTATTATCACACACACACTAAAGCATAAGCAGCATGAGTAACGCATGGAGTACAGATATATCATATAGAATTGTTATTAATACTGGAGCTTATACAGTAAATGACTTTACTGAGTGTCAAAGGGGTTCTTAGTGTTTGCCATGTCCATGGAACCCAGGAAAAGTCTCTCCATACAAACAGACAATGCACCTTGATATTCCAATACCCAATTCCCCCGAAAGCCCCATTATCTGATAACCACAACAGATGTGATGTAACAGAATGTATTCACCTCGCAAAATGATGTCTGGAACAGACTGGGAGTGTGTTCGACCAGCTAGGAACAGAGTGATAATGCTCTCCTGTTGTGCAGGGTGAGCACAGATAGGTGGTACATCAGAGGCACCATTCATCACACCTAACTCCACAAACGCACAGAGAATATGTGAGCAGGGTCTAAAGTTTCTCTTTCAGCCTAACTGGCAATATGGTTGAAAAAGATTTTTTTTACAGCCTCTGTGAAAGGTAGGGAAAATGGAGACAAGCAAGTTGTGCTCTCAGAAGTGTGAAAATGAAAAATCAATCAGCTCTTCCAAATAGTGTACAGCAGCATGACAAAACAATTACTATTGGATCAAGTGTCTCAATACAGAGAGAAAAGTCTGTGTGTGTGTGTGTGTGTGTGTGTGTGTGTGTGTGTGTGTGTGTGTGAGTGAGAGAGATCAGTTATGTACATGTCTGCATTTGAGAGAATGCATTTTTATTCTTAGTGTCACATTATATATCAAGAGACTTATCTGATCTGTGTTTGCAGGTATCTACAGGAGCTGCTTTGTGTGTTTGTAGGAGAGAATCCCTGTACATAAAATACATTGTTCTAATGGGTGTGTCTTGCTTGATACCTTTGCTTTAGGAATTAACAAACTCCAAGAAATTCTGGTTATAAAACTAACTTTGCTCCATACCCAGTTTGAGGAGTTAAGGGTAGATGGTAAACATGAAGTACAGACGAGTCTGACACTGTAGATATTTGCAGTCCAGCATATGGTTAGGTTTAGACAACATAACATTTTTGTTAAGGTTAGACATAGATAAGGGTTTCAGTAACATGAAAAAAGTAAAAATGCTCTGTTTCATGCTCAAGTCACAGAAGATTTTTTCAAATATTAAAACAGATCATGAGCTTTTCCTAAATTCACCCAACTCCTGAGAGTGCCAGAACATAACCATACTAAACTTGCATCATGCATTAGCTGCAATATAATAATGAATTACTGAAAATTACCCACATACCATCAGGGCTGCTGGATTATGGCAAAAAAACATAATCATGATTATTTGGGTCAACATTGAGAAGGTTTAACCTGATTACTCACTGACTTTACAAAGAGCCCACATTTATTGCAGTTTTTAAATTTCTTTTTCCAAGAGAGTA
Organism: Sandelia bainsii; assembly: GCA_032362345.1. NCBI lineage: Eukaryota > Metazoa > Chordata > Actinopteri > Anabantiformes > Anabantidae > Sandelia > Sandelia bainsii. The sequence goes on from JAUMHL010000013.1 coordinate 29,743,070, forward strand.
ACTTCTTGAACTTTAAGTAAAATATATACAGACATGTTTCAAAGTTAGTATGCCCTCTTTTAAAGCTGTGTTTTTCGTAGTGGGCGTCAATATTAAGTACAACCTCACGAACAACAACATAAGGTTTTTGACTTTGCCATTATTTATTTAACAACAAATAAGCCAAAAAGAAAAGAAAAAAAACATGTTTGCATTACTAAGTGCCCCCAAGATCCTGTAGCTTGTAGATCCACCTTAAGCAGCAATAACCTGAAGTATTGTTTTATCTATGACTTTATAGGTCTCTCACATCATTGTGGAGGAATATTGGCCAATTCTTCTATACAACATTGCTTTAGTTTATTGAGGTTTTTGGACATTTGCTTATGCACAGCTCTCTTAAGTTTCCACCACAGTATTTAAGTTGGGTTGAGGTCTGTACTTTAAAAAACACCAATTTCTTTATTTTTCAGTCATTCTGATGTAGATTTACTGGTGTGCTTCAGATCATTGTCCTGTTGCATGACCCAATTTCGACCAAGATTTAGCTGTCGGACAGAAGGCCCATATTTGCCTCTAGAGTACTCTGTTATAGAGAGGAATTCATGGTCGACTCAATGACCACAAGGTGTCCAAACAAAACAAGCCCAAATCATCATTGTGCTCCACCAATCTCCACCATTGTGCTTGACAGGGGGTATGAGGTGTTTCTGGTGAAATGCTCTGTCATGAAATTTAACATTTAACATGCTCAGTGAAGTCTGTAGGGTCTGAGATGTAGCTCTTCACTTTTTTGTATTTCTCTGAGCATTGCTGATCTTGGGGTGAATGTGCTGGGACGTCCACTCCTGGGAAGACTGGCAACTGGCTTGAATGCTTTCCACTTCTAAATAATCTTTCTCACTGTAGAATTGTTTGGAAATTGTTTTATAACCCTTTCCACACTAATGTGCAGCAACAATTGCTTCTCTAGGACAATTGCTTTTGTCTTTCCCTCTTGGTGTTGTGTTAACACACACCTCAATGCTCCAGACCAGCAAACTATCAAAACCTCCACTTTTGTAGAGGTCTGCACATCTGCTGATTATCAATTAACCAAGGGCTGATGATTAGCAGCACCTGGCTGTAACTTACCTCTTTAAGTCACATGGAAGCATTGAGGGGTTCTTAGTAATGACTGCATGTTTTTTCTTTTCTTTTTGGCTTCATTTTTGTTAAATAAATAATGGCATAGTGAAAAAAGTTATAGTGACAGTTGCAGTTCATCTGAGTTTGCATTTGCCTAATATTAAGACCCACCATGATTGGATGATTTTTATTATGTTTTTACACATAAAAACACAGAAATGAAAGAGGGGGTATTACCTTTGGAACATGCCTGTGTTATGGAAATAACTGAGGTACAGTTGTTTATCCTATCTGAATCCAGAACTAAATTTTATTTTCTGAGGTATTTCAGTCCTCTTAGCAAATTCATTTACCTTTACCCTTTAACTTATCAAAGTTACAAATATTGTGAATAATAAATAGAGTTTTGAGTGACAGGCATAATAATATTCACAACCTGAAAATGAGATACAATTAGTATCTCACTTGAGTAATTCTCAATAATATGTTTGTACCAAAGATGCTCAGTAAATTAATTTAATCACATTTAGGGCCTTATTTTCAGTAGCCTCTTGCTTTAAATACTAATCTGACACTGGTCTGCTTGATTTATTGACACACAATGATTAAAATTGGGAGACGGGACCAGGTTCAGTGGATGTTTTACATCCAAGAACACATTTAATTTTATCCTATCATCCTTTTAAATCAGCAAATTAACATTAGTGAGCAACAGTTGATCCCGGCTGTTTTTTAACAGTGACAATAAGCAAGTTACAAATGGGAAGCTGCTACCTGAATGTTTCTCTAACTACATTAAGCCTTGCCAGCAGCAGCGTCAGAATTAAAACTAGAGTCAATCACTCATTGCAGCACAATAATCGTGTTATCATGATTATCTTCATAATTGCTGGAAGCCAAAATCATAATTGAGAATAAAATTAGATTAGTCACCCAGCCCTATAGTGTATATGTCAAACAGGGTTTCTAGCTTCCATTTTGTGTGTCCCACTGAGCATGTGCATTCGTTTTTCTCCTGCTGGCTTTGCCCATGTGCTCACTTTCAAAACTGACTTCGCATTTGGATGATATCTCTCACACACACACACACACACACACAGTTTTCTGTCTTTCATTTGTACATATAACTCAAAGAGTAATGACTGACCTTAAACTGGAAAAATTGGAGGCAGACATCAAACAGACTTGTACCTGAGGACTGACACCTACCTGGCTTAAAAACGGCATTTGGCCACTTTCAACACTTTCATTGCACCTACAGGAAAATAGCACCCAAACACTACAAAGTCCAGCTGGACTTTTTTTGTATTGTCTGACAGTTCACTTTGCAAAAATGTCTTAGGGCAATTGTTTGGTGTTGATCCACGTAAAGAATGTCCGATGAAATTTATTCTTATATGCTGCAAAGACTCTGACATTTAAAGTGCTAACAAATAAAAGTATGTCTCACAATTCTCTTCCAAGTCAACTCTACTGTAGTTTAAATGGAGTGTAAATGAAGTTTACACCAAACACAAAAAGAGTTTGGCCATAATACCGTGAGTCCCTCATGTTTGGAAAGCCTAGCATCTCAAAATCATGTCTGTACTGATGCTCATATGATTTCTTATTACCTGGTATGAATACCAGAAAAGATGCTGTAACACAGAGGGCAGCCAGGATCAAGATGTGTACCTGAACTTGGAGGGACTGGAGATTGGCAGTCTAAATCTTACGTTTCTTCTCTTGTTGCTGTAAGTGGACGGGTTTTACTTTAAGAAAGTAACACGATGCAATATTAGCAGGTACTCATCAGCAGTTGTGGTGCGCCTTATGTGTGAGACAGTCAGGGACAGGGAAGCGTATAGGTTGCAGTAATTGGATAAAATAGGGAATGGGTGAATTTGCATTAGTTGTTGCAAACGTTAGTTAGAAACTCCTGTAGGCGAAAGTAACAGAAATTTCATAGGACAGCTGCTGTTGCTGCAGTCAGTGTGAGGACAGTTACAGAATTTAACGACGATCAACATCTAATAAAACACTGTATAGTTTACGACTTTATGAACTGCTGCCCTTTAGCTATGTTGGCTTCTACAAAAAAAATTTTCAGACCCATCCACACTTTTTCTGGCCAGACAAGCTTATTGTGTCTTTGTTTTATGTTAAGCTCTTTGTTAAAATACATTTGTTGTGTTTACCTTTAACGTGTGTCTCATTCTCTTTTGACGGGGCGACAATGTGAGCCAGAATGAACTGAAAGCAGCAAACAGGTCTTTTCACCTATAAAAATGCTTCAGTTACTGACTTGTAGCCAGACATGTGCACATAGTCTTGGGTTCATTGTCCTCCAACTGTCTTGGGAGAGGTTGGTGAGATCCTGTAGCCAAAGGGGGCCTAGAGAAAACTCTTCCTTCAAAGTTCAAACCAGAAATCTTGAATATGATCAGAATCTTATATCAGAGGAAACCAGAGATCATGTTTGGAAATGGAAAGAGAGGAAAGAAGTATAAGAATAATAATATAGCAGCACCAAGGCCTTTGCTTATTTTCCATGCAGACAGGTGCATATGGAGCATCTGCTTTGCCAGATGGAGGTCCCAAAGTGACTCCTTCCTCTGAGATATTCTCACTTGACTCAGGTTTTCTTAGCATTTGTGATTACCAAATAGCAGAGATTTTTCTGTGTGCCAAGTGATAAAGTGGGTTCCAAATTTGCCTCTTGCCTTCCACAGAGAGCCTGCTTGCCCTCTCTATTTTCTGTAAAATACCAGACATTCTGCAGCAGTAAATTAAACAGGAGCCATTTAACATTCATGATGTTGCGGAGTGAGCAAATGCAGCCATTAAGACATTTGTCGCAGTGTTTGCTGGTCCACAGGGGGTGAAAGAGGAAGAAAAAACAACTGCGTGCCTGTTTAACAAGAGGATGCCAACTGCTGTATATGAGACTGGGGTAACTATTTTAGAATGATAGATAAGTGATTTCTGCAAGATGCGTCTGCTCGGTTGAAAGAGGAGTTTGTCTGCTGGGAAAGTGCTTCTGGAAGGGAAAAAAAACATTAGTTGAAGAGCCCTGCTGTTCACAACAAGTGTGCAGTGCTTTTGTTTTAACTTTCATGATTGACGAGTCACAGGAAAGCTTAAAGTGGAATGTCATTAAGAAATCCCTGAGAAGCTGGAGTGGAGGGTGGGTGAGGGAAGAGGTGAGAAAATGGTGCACACATGCGCATGCCTGCACACACACTTTCCTCTCTCTCTGACAGGAAATCTTTTGCCCCTACTCACCATGCGGTTTCTGATTGCTGATGATGGGAACAGGCCGTGTTAAAGCGTACAGACAGCCACTGTACACCTCTCACTGAATGGGAGGGATGAGGTGCTCTTTTCCTCAAGTTAGTGTTTTCTGTTAGAGCCAAATGTTTTTCTCAGGCCTGTCACTTAGATCAAAATGGGCCAGGGCCCTCAGTCTGCCTGGGCCAACCTGCCTCATGCTGCATCACCACCAACTGAGAGCATAGACTTTGACTGCTTGCCTCCAACACTGAGCACTGGACTGACTGTAATGTACAGAAAAAGAATACATACAGTGGCCACAGAAAAAATTTAGACCTCTTCACTTTTTAGCTCTTCTTGGGTAATTCTCTACAAGTTTTGCTCACATGGATTTGGAAGGTTTACCCCATTCCTTCTGATTCCAGACTAGATGGGAAGTGTCTGTGATCTGTCAGGTCTCTCAACAGACCACTCAAAGACACTAATATAGTGTTGTCTTAGCTTTATCCTTTGGTTTGTTGCCATGCTGAAAGGTGAACCATTGTGTACACTCTAGAGCAGGTTTTCCTCAAGAACTTCTTTGGCTACATTTGCCCTTCCTTCAGCTATGACCAGTCTCCCTATCCCTGTCACTGAGAAGCCTCCTTTTATATGTCTTTCTACCATAAAGGCCTGTAAAAGTGCTGCTGAGATGGCTGTCTTTCTGCGTGGATTCCCCACCTCAGCTCTGTTAGAGTGACCATTAGGTTCTTGGTCAACTCCCTGACAAAGACCCCTGTTACCCAGTTGCTCCATTTCCAAAAAGTGAGCAACAGGAAAACTTTTGCCTTTCTCTTCTGGCTTACTTATCTTATGGAATGTGCTATTTTACGGACCATAGCCTGTCATATTTCTAAGGTGAGATGGCAAACTTCAGAGACCTGGTGGTTCCAGACTTCCATTTCACAGTTGAGACTGCTTTGCTCCTGGGAAGACTTAGAGCTTGAATGATTTTATCCTCTTCTACTCTATGCGACTCCACAAAAATTTCATCATGGAGGTCTATAGAGAGTTCCACGAGCCTAATGCCTTCGTTTGTGTCCTGTCATGCAGTGTAAATTGTGGAACCTTACACAGAGCAAGACCCCAATAAAGGTCATCAAATGTTTTGTTGTACTGTAAGCTACAGGTAGGTATTTTTTAAGTCGTTTATTTTATTTATTTATTTTTGTCGAATGAGCTGTCCCATTTAGACACACAACACACTCACTCAGTTCGATTTTGCGCAACAATCTGTCTACATATCCAGACTTGTCCAGTTGCTTCAGGGACCTGGGAGTTTGACATTTAACATTTTTTATTTAATTAAAAATTTAATTGTAAAAATGTCATTGTTAAGTTATTCTTTGAAAATTAAGATTTGAACTAACTCCTTTATATCCATTTAATACTTTCAAATAGGAGAATGCTCTCTACTCTTAGAAAAAGTATACAGTCTCTACTATTCTTGGTACTCTCTATATGTATAAGCATATCATACATTCTCAGAAAACAATTAAGTTTATCTTCTATTTTAAATATGCCTTTGTTTGAAGGCATATTCTTGCTTCTCACATACCCTTTACCAGGGCAACACCTTCAGTCAGACATTGTGGGTGACCAACCAGGTTGGTGATGCATAGGGAAACCATCAAGACTAAAAGACATATATATATATCACCACTACTCACAAAAAGTTAGGGATATTTGGCTTTCAGGTGAAATTTATGGAAAATGTAAAAAGTTCACACTACAGTG
>JAUMHL010000013.1:29779739-29792403 GCA_032362345.1 Sandelia bainsii
CATTAGAAAACCATGTGCAATGATGGTAACACAACTGAAGACATGTATCTTTTCATGGAAAACATGGTAATTCCTATTTGTGTCCAAACTTTTGACTGGTAGTGTATACTAACTGTAAAATGGCAGAGATCCATAATAACCAAAAGCTAGCTATTGCCATTGTGTCCCCATCTGTGATCAAATTCCTATTGGCATGTTACAGGCATGTCACACTAAAAGAGAGCTGGTCTCATTTAGTACGGCCTCAAAAGATATTTTCTTATTACAAAGGTAGATGCATATTTTTGAACAATGTTCACAAATTCCTGGAATTAGCAAGGAAAAGAAAAATCTTTTATGTTAAGGCCTCAAGGCACACAGTGTTTTACTGTGTTTATTTTTATTTTATAAACTAGCTAATAAGGGATTGGATGTAGGAATATACTAAGGTGAAAGATGAATAAAGACCAGAGTAAATACATAAGGAGATGTTGGGAAAATAATGGAAAGAAGGATGGAGATTGCTTAGTATGTGTGGCTACAAGTCAGTGTACAGTTCACTGACCTGGGGAAATTTTTGTTGTAATAATATGAATCCTAAAGAGAAATCCAATTAACTCGCTCACAGTACTTTTGCTGGAGGGGGGTGTGTATCTGCATTCAGCTTTTGTAGGAGAAAAGAAAAGTAAAAAAAAAACATATATAAACTAGTAAAACTAACAAAAAAACAGTTTAATGCATTTTTCCTTTCTTGCTTCAGCACTACGGAATGAAGAGATGACTGCACCTAAATCCCTTTCAAATAAAAGTACACAATTTGCTGGTGTTTAATTGCTGGTTGCATCCAAACCACATTCTATAACGTCTGCCCTCTTGAATTTAAATACTAAGACATTTATTTTAAAGACGCTAATTAACTTTATTTTTTTATTTTTGAAACTTCATTAAAAAGAAAAAATAAATTAAAAAGAAATCAGATAACATAGTAACATAAACTCAGCAGCATTGCTAAATTTTGATAATTTTTTTCATTTTGGTAACCACACCATTATTACCAGTTAATTAGTTCAGTAGCACCAGAAATCACAGGATGGCTTTCAGCTCATCCAAACTGCCAGCAGGGTACTCACAAGAACCCTGAATGACCAGCTTCTTTTGAATGTCTTGCCACAGGTAACTTCAGATCAGTCTTGCAAATGGCTCCTGTGTTCCAAGACGTGTGTTTTGACAGTTACTTGTTTCTCCAGTGTACTGAGACCTATGCTTCCCATGGACACAAGAGAAGTTAAATAACAGCCACAGAAATGCAGCAAAACTGTCTGATGCTGTAGATTTTGCCTGTAATGTGATTTGCATGTACATTTTTATTTTCTCTCTGAATGGGAACAGAGGAAAACATACAAGATAATCTCTTACATCTAAAATATGTTATGAATTCAAAGAGAATTCAAAGAGAGTATCCAGTAAAGCCACTATACTGTATCAGTAACTGTATCAAGTTGTGTTCTAAATACCCTATTTACAAAACTGAATTAACCATTAGTTGAAAGAAACCTGCTAACAATTGTACATTCTTTTCTATCCATACTGCTGTTCTTACCCTGATGTCTTCTGGCCAGTTCTTGGTGACAGTCCCCAGGGCCAGGCTGGGGCTGTATAGTCCGGGCCACAAGAATGGACTGCACAACTGGCAAACATTCATGTGAACAAGAAACGCTCTAATCCTCTATGTACAGACAGAGAATGACAACCCCACTTACACCCCACAAGTGACTGGAACATATACAACTTACGAGTTGTGGATTTCCAGGTGAATCTCTCAAAGGACTGCTGTAACAGTGCTTCCCACAAAATTAGATTTTGCTTGTGGTGGCACGGAGCGACCGCGATGGGGTAGGAGGAATGACAGGGTGACAACCTGGTGTACATTGCAACACACTACAACAACACGACATACTTTGCATATTTGTGCCAAAGATGCCTGGTATAAATAGTCGAAATAAACAGCTTACTGTGGACCTGTTCATAGCAGAAGAAGATTTAGCATTGACTGTATGGTATGTGATTGTATTTACACATTAAGAGCCGATGACTTTAACCTTAGTTAGCTGAGCTGAGCTGCTGTTTGACATTTCAAGCAGCAAACGTCACTCTTTTGGACAGACAAAAAAAAAGAAGCACGGATTGCCAAATATACTTGAGCAGCCCACACAAGTAGTCTCTGTGTGGGAAACACTGTATATTGTGCAAAATGAGGTGAGCAACAGAAGTGTCTAGTTCTGGGCAATTAGTAGAAAAGAGGACAACAAATGTAAAAATAGTTAATTCCTTCTTTTTACTAGACTAAAATTAACAGCACTAACCATTCTACTGTTATAACATATAATTCCTCACACTGGTGTCCCTTTAAACTCCATATTAAGTGATAGTGTGAAAATGAATTGGCCCCACATAACACATCCCCCACAAGGCTCCAAACTTGGAGCAGGCATCACAAATGAAATTATTCCATCTGTGACTCCTTAATATGGCGGAGAGCTTCAGAAACTTAAGTACTCTTGCCAGTAGGCTTGGCCGGTGATTAGGATGCATTGCATGGCATCTATCAACCTCCTATGTTAATCCTCTGACATTCTACAGATTGCCGCAAAACCTGAAATCTGAAAATACCAGCACAGCAGGGCGTGTTGGGATGACTCCTGCCACCCACACAATACTGACTGAAATAGTAAGGTAGGTAGATGCAGGGAAGAGGAGAGTATCTTGATACATTGGTTGATAAATTCGAACTTGATTCGGAATGTAGTAGATGTGATAACCTGACCAAAGATCTTGTCATAAATATTTCTTCCTTTATTTGTTCCCTGAAAAAACCAGATGAGTCCAGATGAACAAAACCAAATTTCTAGGATTTCCTTACCTGGATTATTGAGCATGCATTGAGACATTTCTTCCTTCATATTATACACTCATTGGCCAGTTGATCATTTACATGTTCACCTGCCCCTATTAGGTACGCCTTTAGAATCTAATGCAATCCAATACACCAGCTCTGCCATGCCAACCTTTTACAAGGTTTCAACTCACTTTTTGTTTAAACTGTCAGAAAGGTGTTAATTCGGTTAGATGTTTATTATTGAGGTCATGGTGGGTTGTGGAGTTCTACTGGAGTGCATTATATTAAGAGGCATTTCTAATGTTTTGGCCCCCTCGTTATGTAACATGTTTAGTTTTTTTGTTGTTGTTGTTTTTTTACTTATTAAAGGTTCTTAAAGGGGTTTCCTTATCTTAATCATGGGCCTTCAGATAGGAGTCAACTTTGTTGAGACTGTAAATCCCTTTGGACATTTTTGTGGCTCGATACAGCAACCACTGCCAGGGGACCTAAGGCTTGTTACCATATTCATACCTTGCACATACAGTTTGTTTTCTCTATTTGTGCATAAATATGACCTGAAATTGATCAGACGATCATGATGAAGTCCTATAACTAGATTAATGGAACCCAAACAAACAAAAAATACAAACATTTATTTGTAGTGGAAAATTTTGCCTGAAATTTGCCCTGACGTACTGAATGAAGACAAATCTGGGTCTTGACTATCAAAGTCTGATGTTGACAGCACAGGTTTACAGAAAACTTTGGATGAAGACATGTTGATGCTCAGCAGGGTGGAAAGGGTTATGACATTACGGTAAATCTAAAACATGTGAACTCCACCAGTCCACTGTAAGGCAGATTATGTTTAAATGGAGAACATTCAATACAAAACATTCATACCCTTCCCATGAGTGGATATCCAACAAAGATTACTCTGAGAAAAGAGAGTGTAATAGACCGAGAGGTTAAAAGGAACCCCAGGGTAACATCCAGAAAACTCAAGCCCTGTTCATGAGTCCACCTTCAGGAGAACATTGAACAAAAAGGAAGTGCATGGTGGAAAATGAAGCCACTACTCTTCAAAATGAAAACTGCAGCCCTTCTACAGGTTGCTCAAGGCCATGTGGATAAGCCAGAAGGCTTGGATGAGACCAAAGTAGAACTGTTTGTATGACTGAGAAGCATTTTGCTTTAGTGATGACCAAACTATGCATTCCAGCATGAGAACCTTATCTCAGCTGTGAAACATGAAGGTGGTAATACCATGATTTGGTCCTGCTTTACTGCTTCTGGACCAGTGCAACTTGCCACCATTGAAAATTGGAAATGTTTGGCTGAAGTTATTGCTGCAAAAGGGGGTCACACCAGTTACTGAAGGCACAGGTTCAAATGGCCACACACAAATACTTAGGATTTGATAATTCTCCATGATAAATAAATTAATATGTATATAATTTTTCCCATTGTTTAAATTGGCTTCCTTTTTTAGTTTTGCATGAAAATCTGATCACATATTAGGTCATTTGTCCAACAATAGAGAAAATTCCATAAGATTCACAAACTTCCAAGCGCAACTGTATTGTACTTGCTTTTTTTTTTCTCTTGATATAACTGTGTTCATTGATTGTGTGTATTTTATGTTGTTTTGGATGTTTAGTAGCATATATTTTCTTGTTATTCCACTATAAAAAATGTGCTATTTACAATATAGTGAATCCAATGACTCACAAAAGGTATGGGTGGTTGAAAGTCAGTAGAGACACTCTATAATGTACAATTTAATGCAATCAATCACCCACCCCTTAATCTAATACTCATTATTGAGCCTGACATCTAGGATTGTTTTGAAATTACATTAACCGTAAGTTGAACCATACATGCCAAGCCATATTTCTAATCAGTACAGTCCATTTACTTACATTACTTAAAATATGCCTATATGTTTGTATTACCCCTACTGTTTGGATTGCTTCTTCCATATTGTGTGGTTGAAGTCCACTTATCTTATTCCCATGCTGCACCTTATCCCCATTTTGGTGCTGCAATGATCCAATTTCCCCACAGGGATCAATAAAGTTTCATCTCTCTTATCGAGGTACCTAGAGGTTTCAGTTATCTTAGCAGCTGTCTCATAGTGAAGGACATAAGTTCTCAAAAGGGAACTGTAATATCTGTTCGATCGCTTCAGGTTGAAAGGACAAATGAGATGCAAGTCTGCCTCTACACTATTCCATCACGATGACATGTGAAAGATCTATTATTCCCTCCTTTCAAGAGATTAGCCCAGCAGTCTTTATGAATTAGTGGCCTCTTCATTTGCTGCCCACAGTGATGTACTGTGTGTCAGTGATTACAAAAGACTGATACCAGTGCAGAGCGTGGGTTCTTCAGGTTTTTGCTCATCTTTTCTATTATCTTACAGAACTGAAGGTAAATACATGCAAATACTAAACTTCCTTAGTGTTTAGTTGATGTCTTGATAAATTCAGTTTAATAAATGAAAATAGAATTTTCCTTAAAACAATTATATATATTGTTTTTGTTTGTTCTGGCCACATTCACAGCTATTATTTGAGACTTGACCATTACTTAAATACTGTGTTTTATTTGAGAATTTATGGTATTGTGTATGCAAAAAAGCATTTAAATATAGTAGCTGACAGTTTAACACAGTAAACTGTGACTGATGTTAACAACTGGAGAGCATACTTATTATAAGGTATCCAACAGAATAATGCTTGTCCACTAGCTGAAGGTCAGAAGCTGGGTGATGCAGAAGGACAATAATCTTAAACATCAAAGTAAGAGAAAGCCATTCAGACCAGACTGAAGCAGTTCTGTGAGGAAGAATGGTCCAAAATTCCTCCTGGACATTGTGCAAGTCTAATCCACAGCTACAGGAAGTACTTGCTTAAGGTTATGGCTGCCAGAGACGGATCAATCAATTATAAAAATGCTGTTGCCATTATCTTTTCCACCATCACTCTGTGACTTTGGTGGAGATCAGATCACATGTCATCAGCAATTTATGCAGAAAACCAGAAAATTGCAAACAGTGCCATTACTTTTCTTGCAACTGTGTTTACAAAATACAATTACATTGGAAAACACTGAAAATCTTACTTTACTGTGCTTTTGTCCAATTAAGTATGAAGCAAATTAACAAATCACAGGCTTTAGTGTTTATTGAATTTTAGAAAAAGTCCCAACTTTTCTGGACATGGGGTTTGTAATTAGTACTGATGATCAGAAAACACATATTCAGAACTTCAATTTTTTTGCACATTTTCCTACCATACTGCAACAGAATAAAGCTATATTAAATGGTCAATTAAGAAGTCTGTCACATTTGGTCTTCTTTCCTCTGTTGGCAAATTTAGTCTTTTTCCTTTTCCTTTCTTTTTTTGCTCTAGTCGTCTTTGTCACCTATGCTTGTCCTACACCATTAGTGTAAGTCCTTTACTTCAGAAATGTTGACATCAACTGTTCCTTGAGCCAGTTTAACCAAAAATCAAAAGACCACAATGAAGCTTGTAAATTAACCATTTGTTAAAAATACATATTTTATCCTAAATCTAAACCTAAACTAACACAACCCAACTTTTCTACAAGGTGCTTGTCACCTGTCTATTTACAAGAATCACAATAGGTGTTAGGGAGTCAGTCAAGCATCAGTTATAGTTGTTGACATTTGCAGATTTGCGCAAATATCAAAGGGGACTTTTGGGGGTTATTTTCAGTTGTGAAGGTAACGTTGATTTTCACGCTGGAGGCAGGGATGCAGAAATAGAGCGTAGATGAATAGACGAGAGTGGACAACCAGGGGGGAACAGTGATAAATGAGCTGACAAATGTTGTTTGTGTAAGATCATGATAGCTGTGAGAGAGCTATAATCCACACTGGTGAGCTGAGCCAGAGGGCCGCATGCGCTGAGAAGAAAGCAGGCAGAAAACAAAAGTGTGTGTGTGTGTGTGTGTGTGTGTGTGCGCGTGTCAGCAAGAAAGATGAAAAGAGAGAAAGAAAGCACAGAGAGAGCGACAGCAAATCCATATAGGCAGAAGTCTTGCTAAAAGACAACTGGTTTTTCTTTGCACTATGTTGAAACAGGCATCGTCACATACATGTCCAAACAAAGCCTCTTTTGATGAAAAGTGTTACTGTTGTGAACCTCAGTATATTCTGCAAACAGATCCTAGCAGGTGTAAGATATCTTCCAGGTTCAAGTGCCATGTTTACTTATTGTAAACATCTGCATTGTCTTTCTTATTACTGTCCACAGCTGGGGAGCCAAAAGAATGGATGATAAGATTATCAAGTTGCTGTATCTGAGGACACAAACTAAGCACATGATGCTCAGCCCACCTGCTATAATTGTAGATTTGCCAGTTGATTGTTTTCTATACCATAGATCGGTAATCATAGCTTAATAAACACTGCTCAAAGCATGTCGAGCTTTAAATTCTTCACTTGTTCAAACAGGCAGGGTAGTAGCCACTGAGTCTTAGCATTTCCAAACACATATGAGCAAAATCATATGGAATGCATTACACTGTTTGTCTCCAATAAAATAGCATGCACCACCAGGTAACTATAAGTAGCTACAACAGCAACTAACTTCCAAATCCAGCAGGAATCATTAACTACAACATTTTGGGGGATTAAAGGAACAAGGTCTGTGTGATCCTGTCCACTGCCCATTTGCCCAGTAATATGTCAACACCAGATATTAAACAACATTGGCCGGCAGACACAACATACCTCAGCCATGGAAGAATGCAAACAACAGAGATCAACAGAGACACATTCTACTTAACTTAAAAAGACTTAAAAAGCCTCAGCATCCTTCTAAAAAGCTCCGCGATCAGAGAAGGAATACCTTACACTCCAGAGACCTTTTAAGATGGACAACAAGTTGGCAAATTTTCTTCTGAAGTGATATGCACTGAGCTTACATTAGAGTAATTTAAAAATTAGAGTACTAGCATTCATACTCTGTGGTCCATGTGCAGCTGTGATATCAGGGCAGCAAGTATTCGACACCCAGCTGATGAAGTGATCCCAACTAGTGGAATCACTTAGTGCTGTCATACTAGGGTAATGCTATCAGTCACAGCAGAGAAGCAGACGAACCTGCACTCTCTTTTACTCCTCCTCCTCTCTCTGCCCTTTCCTCAAGCCTTGTATCAGCCTCACCGGCTTCACTTGACACCGGTGAAACAACTCTGTCCAATAGTTTGATTTTGAGCTGCAGTAACCCTTTTAAACGCTTGATGTCACTGCTACATATTGCTCCTTTAAAGAAAACTGAAGGACTGGAGCATCTAACATAAGCTACTACAAAGTTTAGAGTAACATTAGCATTTTTGTCTTCTCTTGATTTGATTTGAGGAAGATTACATTTCAGCAACTCCAACTGTACCCGTTTGATAGCTCTAATCCTAAAAAAAAATGTATCCTAAAAAAGTGAAACTCAGTGTTTTAATACGTGAACAATGATGCACAAATATACAATATATTTTATTTCGGGGACGCTTTTGGATTAATTCAGTATGTAGAACAACATCCTTTATTCCCAACTGCAACTCTGAAGTGTTTTGAATGAAGTCAAGGGTGATCCTAGACACTAAGGGGGTCCAGGCAAGAAGCCCATTGAGTGCTTACAGGGCTGATTTTTTAATGGTTCCTTCTCCTTCTCTGGTTCGTTTATAGGCTCAGTAGTAGGCTGGGATTGGTCAACACCTGAATAGAAAGACACATCATGTGGATCTTAATAAGATTTCAGTTTGTGTAAATCTCCACTGAAATTACTAATTTAGCGTGTTTGCTGGAAAACACCTGAATATGTTAAACAAGGAAAGGCAGACCTTCTACTTTACTGCAGAAATGGCTCAAGGCATTCATACACAACCACCACATTCTAACACGCAAAAGTACTGTGGAATCGGTATTGTGTCTTTCCTCCCAGTTTGAGCCTTATCTACTTTGTCAGCCGAAACGGTTTTAGCAGTTCAACCTTTCAGCTGTCTCTTTTTAACTCAAAATTGCAAGTTCTTGATAATCCCAAATTCTTTGATCAAAGGTTTCATAATACTGATAGATATTCTACTCTTGTGGACAGGCTAAGTGGTAGCTGTGGGCTTCAGAAGACTCAGACACGTATAGCAGAGCACAAGATGTTTAGCAGCAAATACACACTGATTTGAAGAGAAGGGATGCATTTCTTTTTATAAAGTGGTAGCTGTGGTTTGTGGTTGATAAGTCATCATTGTATCAGCCAGATACAGAAAAAAAACAATAACTGAATGAAAGGAAAAACAATGTCTGACTAGATTCATAGCAGAAAAGCTTTAAACAAATGTCATATCAGCATGAGCTTTGAGACAAGGCGAGTCATATTCATGATATTAAAGGGGGAATCGAGCAAGGTAATATTTGACTTCCACAAGCAGCAACCACCAGACATGGACTGTAGAAATCTTCACTTATAATGCTTGGCTTAAGCTTTACATGGTGATATGGATGGTCCTCCATTCTTCCCATTCATCTATGTATGCTTAATTTGTCAATAGCAACTAATCTTGTGATTGCCTTGAAATTCAGCTGTATAAATATAAAATATAGCTGTAAAGCATAGTGCAAAACCTGGTTAATGTTGCAGGGACTTCCTTCTTTTTGTCTTCATCCATAACTGCCTTTTATTTTATCATGTTAACGTTATTTTGACAGGATG
The DNA here is from genome assembly GCA_032362345.1 of Sandelia bainsii. Lineage (NCBI taxonomy): Eukaryota > Metazoa > Chordata > Actinopteri > Anabantiformes > Anabantidae > Sandelia > Sandelia bainsii. The sequence continues at coordinate 29,789,331 of JAUMHL010000013.1, forward strand.
CAAAATGATTCTATCCCTAGGGTGATTTGTGTGGCAACATAATGAGGTGCTGAGTGTTTAGCGGCAGCAGCTGAGCATAGCAGGTAGAAATTAATTCATCAGCTGACAGGAAGGAGCATTGTACAATTAGTTTTATGCCTGGAGTGCTTGCCTCGGAGACTGGGTGCTGACGGTTTACAGCCAAGTCCAAACAGTCCCTGTGTAATTTATGCCTCAGTGTTGACCCCCATCAGCACTGTGATACCCAATTCCCTCCTGGCAACTAACACAATTCAAACACATATATGATACATTTTGTTCTGGCAATAAATGGGTTTAAAGCCGTGGGTTTAAAAAACAGGGTCAACTGGACTGATAAATATGAATGAATATTTTGATTTGTTAAAACACTTTAAAGTTTCTTGTTGCAGCTGTCATAGAGTTATGAGCATGTAATAGGTCACTGACATGAAAATCATCTCAGTTCCCTTCTAATGGAGTGTGGTTTCTTATTATTACCAAGTATTATCTTGGAAGCAAAAGTAAAGCAGATTCAGTAAGTAATTACTACAAATGATCATTGTATTGATATAATATGATCTACACTACTGTAGGAATGATTTTAATCCATTATTTTCCTGTTTATCCTGTTAGGGGGACCAGGAGTCCTGGAGTCAATCCCAGGTGACATTGGGCGAGAGGTGAGGTACAACCTGGATAGATCGGCATTCAATCCCAGGGCCACACATAGAAACAGACAGCCATTCACACTCATACTCACAATTACAGGGTATTTAGTGTCACTAATGAACCAAACTTGTATGTCCCTGTTTCTGATGATCAAGAGACAATTTGACATTTAGTGTCTTGCTCAACGTCACTGCAACATATGGAAAGAAGGGGACGAGGATTTAAACCACTAACCGCTTTATTTAATGGACAACGAGCAATACCCTGGATGATCCCCTAATCATCTTTCGCAGTATCACAATACATCATGACGTGACATGTCACCAGATTCTTGCCAATACACCGTGCTATTGGATATAATATGGTCATAATTGGTACAACTTGAGCTTTGGTTTGTATTATTTCAAAAGTCTGACCATTTTTAAAACATCAGTGACAATTGACAATTGGACTTGTTGCTACAGTGACAGAGAGGAGGTTACATAGTAGTGAACTTAAACTGGGAATGTTTTGTTATTTATTTTAGGGGCTTTCTGCTGGAGTGGAGGCACATCACACAGAATGGAAACATGAAGACATTTTTTTTAGATTTTTATTTGAAAGATTTCTTTCTGGTCTCAATGGTAAAACCTTTCTAGTATTTCCATTTCTATGTGCAAATTTAAAATGTGCATAAACACTGTATCTATAAACCACCTATACAGTCAGTATCTGGCATCACTGTTGTACAGCTACAGTCAGCTACACTAAAGTGGTTGCAGCCTAAAGGAAAACTTATTTTTTCCAGAAATTCACCATTGTGAAATGTTCTTAAACCTCAGACTTCAGGAATTATTTTTTTCCTCACATACAAGCAATTGTATTCTAACATACACACATTAGTTGACACCTCAACCATCACAAGAACAAAGGTTAGAGTCTACGTCTCTACTGACTCTTCTTTGTCCAATTCTTTTCCTGAAACATTCATGTTTGTCACATTAAAAAGGAGTTCTGATAACTCTGGCTAGTTTTATCAAACACCTGACCCTGGAAGAGTGTACAATGCCCACCATTCCATATTTCAGTTCAGTATGTTGACAAAAAGGTCAATAGCCCTTAAGGCTGATGACCAGATCTGTGAAAAAAACAATCACATGAAGGAAAAGACTACAGAAAAAGAGGACAAGAGTGAATTGAAGGTACTTGTGTCTTAACACAAAAGTAAACTTGGACTTATCTAGACACTACCTGGAGGAGCTGTATGTGAGAAGACATACGATGAAGCAGCTGGACTGAACAACTTCCTAGTACAGTCTTTGTAATATCCGATTGGCCATGTGTGAACGGAGTAGCTCGCTGTCCAGAGAATTTACAGCACACAGCTGTTTTGTGCTACATGTGTGAAAGAGCACCTCTGAGATCACAGGAGAAATCAACTATAGAGGCCTCTTCTGTGGTAAATATTTACCGTCACAGTCATACAAAACACATATAATTATTTTTATTAACAACATGACTAACAGAGGTATTACAACCCATGAGAGTAAGAGGACAAACACGTCTTTCTCCCTATAACAGAAAAATTCTGGAAAAAAGAACACACACACAAATTGACCATATATCTATATAGCAAGCCAACCAGTTATGCCTGGAACATACAAGTCTATGCATGCAAAATTGATTTTTTTTTCAGCTGCAGCCTCAGATAAGGCATATGTTTATCACATGGTACCAAAGGGTCAAAAAACTGCTAAAATGAAAACTGACCACAGTAGGTAGACTGATGTACAAGTCTGTACATACAACAGCATTATTTTGAAGAGACCTATTTCAAGTGTGCTTCACTGGCCATTCTTGGATTTTACTTTTCAAAGCACAAAAATGTACAGTTCTGTACAAAAGTCTTAGGCCACCATTAGATTAGCTTTTTTTAGCAACGCTATGATAGCCATGTATATTTCTTAGTTTTTACATTATAACATCTAGAAACACAAAAAGTGGTTTAGTGGCTGCTATTCTTCCACAAGACTGTGGAAGGATCAATTTGGCATCCAGATGAAGCAGCTAGATGCTGAGTCAGGTCCTTGCTGAACCTCTACCAGACTCTCAAAGAAGAAACTTAGAGAAACTTCTCATCAGATTTTGACAGGTTTTCCACTCTTATATGTAACCTATTTTTATTTTTGTGTTTTAGTATTGTGGACATATGTATGTCCCATATTTCCTAGTTATATTATCTTAATGTGACAAAAAAATAAACAAACTTACACGATCAGTACTGTCTCTCTCTCTATGTGTGTAAACCATATACTGTTTACCATTTCTGTGACTTGTGGCCAGATGTGGGAATGACCATGTTTTCCATGAAAAGATACATGTCTTCAGTTGTGTTACCATCATTGCACATGGTTTTCTAATGATC
>JAUMHL010000013.1:29800567-29811207 GCA_032362345.1 Sandelia bainsii
ATAAGCTTTATCAAAAAGGAAAGTTTTAAGCCTTAAAGGTAGAGAGGGTGTCTGCCTCCCGAACCTGGATTGGGAGCATCCAGGCAGCATTTACATTTACAATACATTTCTGCCAAAGGTTCGTTGTAGCCCTGAATGTGAAAAAACAAATAAGTAATAATAAATATTTCTTTATGAGATAAAGTTGGATCCACTAACTTTAATTGTGAACAAACTGTATTTGCTAGTGATGGGTCAGTCTCTTTTTAAAGATTCAGCTCTTTTGGCTTGACTCCCTTAAAAGGGCTGGCTCTTAATGGCTCCCATATGGCTCCTCACTTAGTACCACTGGGAACCTTCTCTTCTGGAGGAGAGAGGGCAAGCTCTCCTCCAGCTGCACAGACGGGTGGGTGGTTCTTGGATGTCTGTGCAGGTTTGCTGTTGACCCTGCTCTGATCGATATTTTCATTTTACAAATTCTCCACTCAGCTTTGCACTCTCCGATATCATTGAAATGCAGTCAGATGCTGCTTCTTCATTGGTTTTTGCACCTTTCTTCACTTTTTCCAGACACTTGAGTTTAAATCTGGCTCCCGTCTCACTGTCTTCAGAGCATCTGCCCCCCTTCCTGCTTTCACGTAATGGTATGACCCTAGTCTGTCTTTGCATGTCATTGGCTGCACAGTGTGCCCATCAAAATAAAGTCCCGCCCCTGCCTGCAAGGTTGCTCAGCGGAAGATTCGGCTCTCCCCGACAGGAGTTGGCTTCGCTACCAACAATCGGCTCTTAGAGTCGGCTCGTTCACGAACGACACATCACATCTATATTGAGAGTGAAGCATTGGAGGGCTGGGCACTGGCTGACTGGGATTCAAATCTGAGATATAACGAAGATTACATTTATAAATAGAAAGAATTCATTACAAACCTTATACATTCACACAGCCCATGAAAGAGCAGTCTTAAATACAAGAAAATATGAACAACAAGCACCAGTTTTTACCAACTCAGTTTTTACTTTCTCGCTCTAGTGGTATACTTCTGCAGTGATTTTAACCAGCTGATTTTAAGAGGAAGAGAATGACACTTTTGTGTAAAACAGAAGTTTGTGTTATCATGCAGTCCTTCAGAGTGTAATAAAATATGTTACCACATCACTGTAAGGTAATTTGTCTCATATAGAGCAAACTGCAGTTAGCAGCAGCAACTGAGTTATAAAACATTCATCTACTTAGTCACTTTATGAGCAGTCTGCTATCAGACAGCCAGAAAAAAGGGTCCAACTCTCCTCATACTTTGCTTCTACAAGATTCAGGGCATTCAGTGTAATTTAAGTTACCATGTAACACCTATAAGGCAGTTAGAGGTACTGTGTTGTAGACCACATCTTCATTGTCATTACATGTGTAGATGCAGTACTGGACAAATGTTTTAAGCACTTTAGATACTCACATTTTATTCTATAGCATGGTAACAAACCCAAACACAAGCCAATGTTATAATGAAGCATCTTCAGAGAAAAGAAAAGCGAGTCCTGCAACAGATGGCCCGGCCTCCACAGAGCCCTGCCCTCTAGGATTACATGAAGTGACATAACACTGAGACAGAGTAAGCCCAAGTAAGTATTAGCAACTTTTTACAGAGCAGCACAAGTGAAGCCCACAGAGTGTCAGGGAGCAGAAAATGGCAGACTCAAGTGCACGGGCACGGCCAGGTGAGTGTGTGTACCTGGGTGGATTCAGGAAAGGACAGGAGAGACGGTTTGAAGCAGAGACACCAAGAAACTGTTTATCAAACAAAGCATGAACCATGACACAAAGGTTACTTGAGGCGCCTTATAAGAGTCACAGCAGCACCTTCACACATTGTACTAGCTTAGCTTCTGCAAAACAATTAGCGCTTGGCAGTTAATTAACTCACTGAACAACACAAATATTTTAATCTGACACAAAATGATTAAATTGCAACTAGTTTTGCTTTAACATATTTTAAAGGTAAAAGTAAACCACAGTTTAACTAATCAGAATGATACCGCCAGTGTTGAAATAGCAAACTTTAAGAAGCTAACTCATCAGGATGATCCATGTAATTAAGAGGAAATTTCTCCCACATTAACTTCAGTTTAGCATCTTCTCTCATCAGCACCGTCTCCCAACTGCAATGTCACAAATACCTGCCTCGCTTCACTTTTCATAAAATGTTTTCTCCTCACACACCTGTTTGCCCATGTTTAGACGTTTAGAAACTCACGTAATTTGGAGTTAAGAAAAATAACCATGGTTACCTTAAAATCAACTCCTTCATCTTTTATAATATTCCTACTACTACTATTATTAATAATGAATGAATGATGAATGATCTTACCTTTATTCATGCGTGATCCAACTAAACCCACACGGAACTTACAAGACACAAGTTACAATACCTTCAGACTCAAGGAAAAATGCAAAGAAACCCAGAACATATACTGTATAAAGGATGAATCAAGCCCTTGCTGTGAGATGGGGATCCTAATAACAAATAACACAGGAGACAGTTTTTGTCCTGGAACTGAATGAAAGCTCATAGTTTCCACAGCCAAAAGCAGGCCATTAAGTCTTTGGTGAGCACAGATGGACCACTGGGCTCTGGTCAAGCTAAGAGTGACAAATTGCTCAGGATGGCAATGTTTGCTTGATAATGTTTGAACAGAAAATAATTAACATAAGTTTGCTTTAAAGCAAACTCATGGACTCACCCTTTAACTTCTCAATCCCAGTTAATTTTGTTGAGTATGTCTATTAGGGCCTGTAGCATGTGACACCACACACTGACAGTGTTGGGGATATTTTACACCCAGAAAACAATTCAAATCACTTGTTGACTACTGTAAGTGGGATTTAGAGTTTTTCTGGCTGATTTAACCTCAGGTTGAAGTTGCCTGGAGCCATGTTCCAAGCACCTGTAAGAGTGGTCAGGGTATAATTTTCAACACACACAAACACAGACACAGTCCTGAGAAGAGGTCTAAGCAGGAAAACTCACCTGTGTGGATGGAACATGTGTTTGAACATAAGTGTGGTAAAAAATGTTAAGTAGAGCTGCAAACCATTTAGCCATCACTGTGCCCAAGCTGGCTCACTTAAATGGAACAGTGCTTCAGTCAAAATGTCTGATGTGAAAAAGACCTCACATACGCATTGGCTGGGTCCAAAGCCCCTCCATATTTAATACTGTACATCATGCACAATATTTACTGTTCTCTATTTCACTTGTGAGTCTGACTGTGCATTATGGGGCAATAAAAATGTTCTTATGCACAGAGGTAGAGGTATGGATTAACCAGGTGTCAGTACAGTACATAAAGTGGTTAAAATCAGCACCACATATTACTGTTTTTATTAAAAACAAAGTTACAAGGAATCACAAATGTTTCACATTTGTTTTTTACTAGAAATTTTGAACATTTGCTGAACAAATCAGGACTAAACTTGTACATATCAACAGAATCAAATTCAATAGTGATTATAATCCATTATTTTATTAGTGGAGTACTTTAGGTCAATTTTAAAGCATGTACTACGTGAAGATTTAGAGTGGCACTTCTACTTGTAATGGAGTACTTTTTATTACACTTTTAATTGAATTTCGACTTTGTGTACTTTTACCACCTCTGATGCAAAAATGAATGGCAATCTATCAGTACTGATGAAAAATGACGAATCAAATGTCCAAAATGTCATTTTATGGAGCATCTTATTGAATGTCTGTCAAAAGGAAAAGCAGCAATTTTGGACACCACTTTAAGTTTAATCATATTGTTAAGCATATCTGCTTGTATGCTTTTGCATACACTGTTTATATCATAACATTTTCTCTCTGTCACACATACAGGGAAACTTTATTTTTGTGCCCTTGACTACAGCTCCTGGGTTTTAAAAAATATTCTAATAGTGAGCATTTTCCTAAACAATCACTGCATGGATTTAGCTCAGATTATTAAAAAAGAAATGTATTCCTGTTGTGTGTGCTGAATAATATCCAAGGGGCATTTGCTTGGAGCTGATAACTGCAAATGCAAGACCTCAGCAGTGGTGTACTCCTACTAACCGTATCAAATACCTCAGGGGTTAGTATCACATTTTGCTCAAGTTATAAACAAGTTGTGCTGCACACATATACATGCACCCACACAGACCCAAATTTCAGTGTGCTGCCTCTGTACTGCTGATTTTCTCCTGACAGCTGTGTAATCTGCAGCTTGCGTTGACATCTGTGAGACCTTCACAGTCACCTAATCGACAACCAGTTGTAGACGTTTTAGAACATTTCAGTGAACTGAATTCAACAAAAAGGGGAAATATTTCTTAAACCACTGGATGGCGCAAGGAATCTTAACCATTCACAGTTGAGTTGCTGTCACAGTTGATGTCCAGTTTGCATATTCCTCTAGCACACACTCAAGTTAACATGCCAACTTTGCACATGATATCTCATAATTAAAGATGCAGATCACCATGACATTTGCTGAGCACGTTCATTCTCATTCATTATGGGATAGAGCCATAAACAGAGGGTTAGAGGAATGCAATGATTTTCAGAGTAAATACCATGATCCTGTTGGCAGGTCTACACGAGCTACACTGTAAATACTACACATTTATTAATTAATTGAGACTGACACTGACCCACCAGCCAAGAACTGGTAACTGGTACAAACCCTGCCACTGACTGGATGTTTAATGAGTATCAAGGACAGAACATACTGCATGTTCCAGTGAGATAAAATATGTTATGGGATGTCCAATTCCACTGAAAGGAATGAAAATGGCTGCATTTTTTTCACATAGTGATTTTTACTTTGTTCATTTCAGCTTGCCAGCTTCAGTTCGACTTTGTTAGCTTCAATCTAAGTTTGTCAGCTTCATCTGCAGTTTACCTGCTTCAGTCTTCAGATCAGTTTATCAGCTCTGTTTAATTGATTGGATTCAGTTAGAGTTTTCCAGCTTCAAATTAGTTTAAAAGCTTCAGAATAATTTATCATTGTTGATCATCATCAGATGTAGTTATGCATCAGTTTCAGTTTAGTTTACCAGCTTTAGATAAGTTTATAAGCTGAAGTTTTATTTATTTATTTAATTGGTCAGCTTCAGTTAGAGTTCTAGCTTATGTTTTTGCATCTATAAGAACTGGTACAGAAAATAAAATATTCAAAAACAGATGCAGTTTCTTTTACTCACAGTGGTAATGCCTGTAGTTTGACAAATAGAAGTGAGAAAATCAAGAAAAAGCAGATATGACTTGAGGTTATTTTAACCTCTTTTTCAAGAGAAGTCAAAGCAGCATGTGGCGTCAGTGTAGAAGAAGACTGTTATCAGTTTGCTTTTACTTGTGACAAAAGGTAAAAGAAACCATTCCATTATTTTATTTTCTCAATTTCAGAATTTGAACAGCCTCATCTTCCATTTGTAAATTGGATGGACTCTGTGGTAAAGTCCTCAAAATGAAATCACACTGACAGACAAACACACACAGAGATACAGTCCAAGACCTCTCTTGAATTGATACATTCATTATTTTTAATCCTGAAATAAGAAACATGCTATTTTTATTTTCCACTATAGCCACAGAAAGTATTTGCTTCCAATAGTTGTATTTTAACCAGTAAACCACTAAACACTGTTCTACATCAGTCTTGAAACTGTGTTAAACTGCAAATAACCACTGATGTCACATAACTAGTTATTTTAATAGTGAGTGGACCAAACATCAGACACAATGACATCATAGTGACTATTCACGAAATGTGTCAGTAAGCTGTAAAACATGACTGCAGAAAATCTGCAATCAGAGTGAGGTGAGAATCTGTCAAACATCTGAACACAGCTGGTTATTATTTTTCAAATCAGGGCAGTTGTCAGGCTTGATGAGAGAGGGTTTTTATACCAGTGGGGACTCTTCACTGATGCCTCGTCAGTGCAGCAAACGCTGAGGTTCAAACACAGTGGAAATGAAACCACTGAAATGACAATCTGGCTCATCACATTTGACAGTTATTTCAAAGATGCCTTTTAGGTTTTAGAGATTTTTCAGCTAATTTGACTAATAATAATAATAATAATAATAAAATAAAAACATTTTATAAATACTGTTGTAATGATTTGCAGAATTGTAAAAAGAGCCATTTTATTAACAACTACTAATAGACAAACTCAGTAAACGGTCATTCCTGGCATCATTTTAATGCACACATATACACATACATGACACATAATTGTTTTAAAGTTATTCAGGAGTAACTTGACACAACCTGAGCATCTTGACTATGTTGGCCTTGAGTGGTTTAGCTTTTCAATTTGATGCAGTGATCTATCAGTGAAGTATTAAGGAGACTGTGTACTTGATCACAGCACTGCATCCAATTTACTCCAATGAAGGTTAGTCAGTGGCTCATACTTTGAAATTCAATCTTCAATCTTCCAGCCATAAAAATGACCAAGAAATACATTGAATGGAAACACTTTATTCAGATATGTTTAGATATGTTTAGTGTCAGCATCCAATATTTAATATGTTAATTGTCAACACATTATCATTATGTTAAGGAAGTAAAAAAAATAATCCAGTAAACCAGTTACATACATTGTAATTGCAACAGCTGCTATTTGCAATTATGTTTTCTAGTTCCCTAGAAAACATAACTGTGGTTGCAGTTTAGTGGTGTAGAAATGTTATTTTTAGAAAGTTGGGTTGTCCTGGGGGCAAAACAAGCGTCACACTTTCGAAATAGATGAAACACTGATTTTGGTGTTACGGTCTGTCTAGTCAAAACTGTTTACAACTTAAGTTAAACTTTAAAAAATATACAATAAAATGTGTTTTATTGCAAAAGACTGAAAAATAGTTGAAGGTTTTAAAACTTCTTCAATCACTGTATGCCAAAAAGGTGTAGTGCAAAGATGCAGCTAACAGTTATGGAAAAACAACTCTGTCTCCTACAAATTACACTCATATACAACTAAACTGCAACAGCAAATAGGATTTTTAGGAAATGTTATTGTATCTCTAGTGACGAAATGTCCAGTGGAGGTTAATGAAGGAGTGCATTCCTGTCCATGTTCTGGATGGCTCTACACAGTGACTTTAATCTCAGACAGGACTTGAAACTATTTGAGAGCATGTGAAAATAATTTTTCATCTCAGGTATACACACTGTTCCCTTGATGTTTCCAACACAGAGCCTTCAAAGCATTGCCAGCGTCAGCATCATGATCTCCCAGGACACGGTAATCTGTGAGATGCAATCAGCCTGAAGATGCACTTGGCTCCACCAGAAGGACCAGTTGGTAATCAGAGCTCTGAAGCACCTATGTGACAATTAGCGTCAAGACTGCACTTCACCCTGTACAAGCTACTTCTAATCCCTCTAGAGCTGTCTGCACCCCCGTGTGTTCACTTTATATTATTTATTTTACATATTAAAGTAAACAAACTTGCAGTGACAGAAGACATTAGTCTTCTGGCACCCACACAAACTTGTTGTTGTGAAGACGAGAAGTGAGACTGCTGACTTATTTCCAGATAAGCAAAAAGAGACTGAGCGTACCAACAGAATCTTGGCTGGAGTAATGAGTTTTCACTGTGGTTTCTTACTGCAGCACATTGGATTTGAAATGGAACAGTGCCCATGAAGTGCTAAATCCTTCAAGGGCACTTGAGCAGTCTTTACATCCATAATGTGTTAAACTGGTGTAACTGGTGGCTCTCTTTATACAACACATTTTAAGACAGTGCTGTAACACAGTGGACTTCATTACAAGCACTTAAGTTTCTTTATTCTCTTTTTATGCATCTGCACTGACGATTGGAGGCATCATTTTTTCGAGTTCTCCGTCTATCCATAGTTCTTGAGATAATGTAACATCTCAAGAACACCTTTAGGAACTGTCTTCAAATTTGGCACACATGTCCTCTTGGACTCAAGAATGTGCGGATTACATTTTGGTGCCCAAAGGCCAAAGTCAAGGTCACTATGACCTCATGTACGTCCATTCTTGTGAATGCGACATCACAGGAATGCTGTGAGAGAATTTCTTAAAATTTGCCACAAAAGTCACCTTGGAGTCAGTGATCAACTCATTAAATTTTGGTGGTCAAATGTAAAGGTTACTGTGACCTCATGTATGGCCCATTCTCACTAATGCTATTTCTAAAAAGAAGCAAATGTTACTGTAAGTCAGATTCATTACTGGTCAGGAAAAGTAAGAATTGTGATTAACATTTTGGTAGAAGTAACAGATGAAAACACTGATTAATGTAATCAAAATTCTAAATGTGTGCAAATGTACAAGCAGCCAAGTTGTAATTCAATTTCTTAGGAAGAGGTTATTGTATGCTTATATAAACAGTCCCAGTCCCACACATGCAAGGAAATTATGCATAGCAAGGCAGGAGGAACTGAGGCAACACTTGTTTGGGAAAAACTTTTTCACAGTTGAGTGTTATCTGAAGTGATGTTATTTGTCAATTTTAAATGCTGTCCCAAGGAAGATGAATGAAAATTTGAAGGATTAGTTTAAATAAAGTCTGGTAATTATTACTGTTAGACATTCACTTTGCTTGCATACACCTGAGCTCTGTTTATAGTCGACCATCTGCAGATCAGTCAAACAGCCACACAATGTGCCAGCCACTCATCAATAAATGTTTCCAGCAGACATGTTCTATTAAACATCTAGCACTTTAAAATGTCACAGGCTTTCCCTGGCAGGTTTCAGTGCTACAGGATGAGGTGATACTGAGCATTACTGCCTGAAAATACAAGAAATATTAAGACATTATTTTTTTCTCATCAGAATTTCTTATTAAAAACTAAGGACCAGTGACTTTCCAGGTAAAAATAAAGGCACACGGACTGAATCTGGCAGCAGAAAAATGAACATTCTTATACTTAATTTTACAAATACATTATTTAGTAGGTCAGAATATGATGAGTCAAGACTGGAGAGCAGTTTTGCAACTATGGTGTTTCTATTCAAAGTGCAATATTTAATTAAGTTGTCAACTACTAATGGACCAGATGGACTGGATATTGAAACCGAGGGTGTTTCAAAGGAGTTATACATGTTTTGGGTTGAGTGTTGTGTTTAGTCACTATTCATTTGCAGAGCAGCTCACTGGACCTCATATTTCACCTCATTAATGCTATTTTTTATCTGATCTCCATTGGGCAGCTCTGGCTTGTTCATGAGATTCTGCAGAAGCAGTAGCGTGTTTTGAGGGCGCAGTGATGAAAACAGACAAGGTTCTTTTAGGACAAAAGCATGCTGTTACCACAGACACAGAGAACACAATAAAAAACACTCATATTCAAACACAAATTGATACATGCACACACAAGCATGCGCACACACACGCACACATTTTTGTTCCTGCTCAGTACCATAAAAAGCATCATCGCCATGGGATTCAACTGATGAGTCATTAATTTCCAGACATCTCCAGTGTGCAAGTGCCGCCACATGCTTTTGACAGTAACCTCTTAATTCTGCCCGGTGGCCCACTCCACAGAATGTGACGCTGCATTCTTCATTCGCATATAAATAAATCATCAACTCAATAACTACTTGACTTTTTCACATAGGGCCAGCCAGGGACAGGGACAGCTTTTTTCCCTTAATAAATGAAAACATCATTTAGAAATTTATATTTGCTTGAATTTGTGTAATATTAAAATTGGTTTGATGATCATTTAAGTGTGACAAATATGCAAAAAAATAATATAAAAAAATACTTTTTTACAGCACTGTAGCTGGTTGGAGGGTTTAATCAGTTTATTTACAATCTAATCAACATTTTAAATTTTAAACACATTAAATGTAATGTGACATCTGTGTCAGCTATCAACTACATCAACTAATCACCTACTATATATTATTGTGTTTATTGTTTATATTATTGTTGCAATGCAAAAAGTTAAACTGAGTCACAGAATTCCAATTTGTTTCCTGTAATTATGCCTTTAATTAAATGACTATAGGTCCCCTCAATAACTCTGAGTGTGCTGTGAACAATTCAACTTTAGTTTCATCAATCCACAAATCTCTTTGCCCGTGGTATTGTGGAGGGTCAAGATGCTTGTTGGCAAACTTCAGGTGTGCTGCAATGTTTGTTTTTTTTTAGAGAGAACTCGCAACACTATGTATGGCATAAAAAGGGTGCTGCAAAACAGGAAGAAAACATCATCTTAACAGTGTAGAGAGAGCATCATGATTTGAGGTGTCTTTGCTGTTTCAGGACGTGGACCACTTGCCACTGTGGAAGGGAAAATAAATTCCCAAGCTTATCAATGTGACCAACGGGATCATGTCAGGCTGTCTGCAAGCTGAAGCTCAGAAGAAGCTGGGTGATGCAGCAGGACATTGACTATAAACATGAAAGTGCAGAATGGCTTCAGAAACACAAAATCTGCCTTATAGTGTCGCCCAGTCAGAGCCCAGACCTCAACGCAATAGAGATGCTGTGAGATGACCTCAAGACAGGCAGTTACACCAAACATCATAAGAATATACACTACTCACAAAAAGTTAGGGATGTTCGGCTTTCAGGTGAAATTTCAGGATGAACCTAAAATACACTATAACCTTTACAGGTGAACTTAATGTGACCTTCCCTAAACTTTTG
>JAUMHL010000013.1:29814786-29825229 GCA_032362345.1 Sandelia bainsii
CAGCCTTATTCACAGACATCGCTGAAATCTAGTCGCTGAAGTCTGTTGGTTAATAAATCGAGAGCACGGATTACTAATAATAATAAACATTATTAACAGCATTAGACTCACAACACCTCATCCTGAATTACAAGTGTTAGTCTAAATTAACTATACAGTGTGTTAATTCACATGATGTTGTAGCAGAAATCTGGTATCTGAATGTCTGAATTAAACATCCCCAACAAAACTGGACATGGTTCTAATTTATGACAGACAGCTGTGTGGAGATGCGCACACTTCACCTGTTAGATCTCTCAAGCTTTTTTACGCATGGTCACATGGACAGAAACATCCTTATTCACAGACATCGCTGAAGTCTTTTGGTTGATCAGGATGTAATGGTAAATCACCTACTTCTGAATCCAGAGTGAGCTAACGGGTGATCTCACGGGTGAAGTGTGCGCATTTGCACAGCTGTACAGCTGTCTGCCTTCTGCATGTCAGCAGGAACCAACTTCAATCAATTTAGCAACCTTATTACCGGTGGTGAAACGGTGCAACAGTGATCATGGTTGCAGCATCTGATTGGTGAAACTAATGTGAAGAATAAATGGTAAAAATAAAAGTAACGAGTCGAGTGTTGCCCAATGTGGCGGAGTAAGAAGTGTTTCTTCTTCACAAAACTACTCAAGTAAAAGTAAAACGTATGGTGCAGTAAAACTACTCCTAGAAGTACATTTTTTTCCAAAAGTTACTTAAGTAAATGTAGTAAAAGTAAATGTAACTCGTTACAACCCACCTCTGGTCATAATGGTGGTACTTGGAGAGCCAAATAATTTTTTGAGGTGGTACCCAGTGTAAAAAGTTTGAGAACCACTGCACTATGGAAAGAAGGCAATGTGATGCTTTCAGCAATGTTCTGCTGGGAAACTTGTGTCCTGCCATCCATGTGGATGTTACTTTGACAGATACCACCTACCTAAGCATTGTTGCAGACAATGTACACCCTTTCATGGAAATGGTATTCACTGATGGCTGTGGCCTCTTTCAGCAGGACAATGTGCCCTGTCACAAAGGAACTGGTTCAGGAATGGTTTGAGGGGCACAACAACGAGTTTGAGATGTTGACTTGGTCTCCAAATTCCCCAGATCTCAATCCAATCGAGCATCTGTGAGATGTGCTGGACAAACAAGTCCTATTAATGGAGGTCCCACCTCACAACTTAAAGGATCTGTTGCTAACATCTTGGTGCCAGATACCACAGCACACCTTCTGGGGTCTAGCGTAGTCCATGCCTCAAAGGGTCAGGGCTGTTTTGGCAGCAAAAGGGGGACCAAAAAATATTAGGGAGGTGGTCATAATGTTGCCAATTATTCCAATATTGAATATAGTCATTGTGAGCCTATTTGGTCATATTTAGCATTTAGCGGAAAGGGCTGCTTGCTTGGCTGTTGACACTATGTTCTTTGAATAGAAATACAATTCACAAAATGACACTAGAAGCACACAAGCCAATCAGAGACCACGTCATTCAGCTGTTCTGTCTTTGCACTGCACAAGGAATGTGTCAGTTAACACATTTTATGGACAAACAGGCATTGAATGTTCTGATAGCCACTTAGGGGCTTGTCAGTGTTTGTTTCTGTCTGTAACAAACTAATTAAATAAAGTACAAAGTGCAGTATCTTTATGGACAGTATACAGTTGTTGGATGCAGGACAGAATCTGAAAGGACATTTTCACCGGCGAGTTTGTCTGCCTGTCTCTCCGACCTAAAATGAATCGCCTACCAGAAAAAGAAAAATACATTATTACAGAGTTCAGTTCAAATAAATGGCAGTGGCATCCAACTAGGGGCTATTTTCTTTGCCTGGCCCACTCTTCATACATCTGTGACTAACTCATTCAGACAAGACAGCTCCTGTCATGCATATTCACAGGGCATCAATCTCAACAATCCTCTAACTCTAATGCTGCCCCCACCTCTCTGCTTACGGAAATAGAGCTTTGTCAATACAAATGAAAGAAAACCCAAGAAATGCATTTTAAGCTTTTCCTCTCTGTCCTTTCTTTACTCTTCTCCCTCTCCCTTCCTTCTTCACTTCATATCCCACTAAAAATTAAGAAATTTTGATGATTTGTTCAGGCATTTAGGGACAAACATGTAGACAGAAGCAATACTTAATGACTCAAATGGTCTGAGGCTTAGTTTGGGTGAACAGCAAAATAATTCTTGCTGCTGAAGTCAGCTTAATAAAGCACCTTCCCCTGTGCATCCAGATGTTCCTGCATACTATTAAGAATGCACAGGCCAGAATTATATATTCCAACAAGCATTTCAACTGCAGTTTCAGCTTCTGCTCTCACAAATGCTGATCCCTAATTACACATGTGGTATCTTAATTCAAACCTTAAAGCCTGCCTCAGGTGACCTTGTACGAAACTGAAATATTGCTACTATATACAACAATGGAAAAACAAACTAATCTTTGCAATAAAATCACAGGTTTATATATGTTGAACTCCTTCACCCTCTATAGTGAACATACACCGTAAATTCTAATAACTTTCCTAATCTATGTAAATTAGTTACATTTACTTGATTAACAACAATATCTACTTCATACTAGTTTTTATCAAGTTAGAGTTAATTGCAGGGCGAAGAACCCATTTACTTATGGTTTTTGAGTAAGGCTAACTTAACAATCAAGCACAGTAGCAACAAAGGAAGGAATTACATTATTAGACCAGTGGGCAGTAATGCAACAAACTGTGTCTAATCTAGAAAACTTAAGCAAGTGTTAGCAGGATAGAAGCACTGTGGCACAACTCGGAGCAGGTGTCTCACCAACCAATGCAGTTGAAAAAGCCAAGAACGCTGACCTTCCTTTCTCCACCTGCTGACAGTTAGAAGCACTTTTCACAAGTTTCACAAGTAACAGTTACTTGGTCTTTTTTATTCAATCAATTTGCATGGTTTTAGCGAGCAAACCTGGCTGCTGATTAAGTAAATATAACTTATAGAAGTTGCTAGAAATGTCACATTATTTAGTCCAACCTAAATAAATGTTTAGAATACACACTGTACATTTCACTAGAAATAACTTAGTCTTCTGAAATAGTAATTTTGAGTAGTGCTACACTAAATCACAAGAACATCTACAGCAAATTATAAAGTTATTCAAACTCAAGTGTAAGTGTATTACACTAAATAAGCTTTTGTTAGTACAAAATACAATTCCTAGTTTGCTTTACTTTTTAAGTTTTTTTAAGGCAATCATGCAAGTAAACATAACCTTGAATGGTATGGGACTGGTGGAGATTAAGCTTCAGTAAATCTGTTCAGTTGTGTTGCCTGAAATGGACACATTATAATATATAATTATAATTTGCATTTTCTAACAATGTTTTATTACACACAAACTACCATGTGTGTTGCCAAACTATTACCTTGTTATTACGGAGATGAATGAGAGTCATGTAAAGTGAATTGAATAGCTAATGGATGGATAGAAGCTAAAGACTTCTGTTCAATTTCAAGTGTATATTCACTTAGTGAAGAAAATATACAGCTACAGTGCAATACAACCACATAATCAGAGTGATTATTGTTACTATTTTAATATCAGCCTGAAATTCCCTCATTTATAAACTATAAAGTTCTTCTATAGATTTTATTTAGGCTGGGCTATTTACAGTATATCAATTTCAACTGCATCCTCATATATATTTGGTTCTTATGACACAATAACACATTTTATTTTTCCTTTTGGAAATATTATACATGCAGTACATTGCACATGTGAAAAAGTGACACAGCCTTAGATCTATGCTCAGTATTGGAGCAGCAGCCATCAGCTGCCGGGTGTACCTTCTTTCAAACTGCCACAGTTTCTATGAATTTGACAGTGGAGATGCTGTGCATCATGAGAAGTTGCTGTCTCCTCAGAATGATGCTGGAGAGAATGAGGATACCCCATGTGGCGAATAAATTTCCTATGTGCTAATATTTTCTTCTCTTCCTCTCTCTCGTTGGGTGGTGCTAAAATGTGAGGGACACGAGTGAAGC
This sequence comes from Sandelia bainsii, assembly GCA_032362345.1. Classification (NCBI taxonomy): domain Eukaryota; kingdom Metazoa; phylum Chordata; class Actinopteri; order Anabantiformes; family Anabantidae; genus Sandelia; species Sandelia bainsii. Next base: position 29,818,839 of record JAUMHL010000013.1, read on the forward strand.
AAAGAGCCCTTGGAAAGCAACCACAATGGAAATCACCCACGAGTATCTTCCTTCCTGCAGCAACCATTTGCAGCCGGTAGTAGGAAGATCTGTCTTTGTTCAAGGTGCCTTTCACTAATGATACATGCTTGATGACCTCCTTGACCTTCCAGGCAGCTGCCAACAGAATGGTGATCCATCTTTTTCCTCCACCACTGCCCACAGCAAAAAACTACATGTACAAGCGTGAGCTCAGGATATGTGTATAGGACAATGCTCCTTCATGCCCAGCTGGTATCCTGTTCTTGGTTAACCCAGTTCAAAGATAAAAGACATGTTACAATCTGATTGCGCTATGAATATCACATCTGTTAGATGGCAGGCACTCATAGAAGTCACATCTATGTAACTTATCTTTCCTGTCTTTCTGGCAGCAGCAGTTAACTGAACTATTAATAGTTAAGGTGATGTCAGCCAGTTTTCAGTCAGGATAAAGAGTACAGACTGAATTTTTCAGCACCTCAAATGCATTGACCTCCAATAACCAACATGCCTCTCTGGTTTTTAGCTCCCAAAGCAATCTGAGGGTTTAAAATGTAGGCAAAGACTGGAAAATGTGACTTTTCTTGATAAGATTCTTGATCCTGGCATGTAGCACTGTAACTAACTATTAACATGTCACAACATTCACCAGCTTGAGTGGCTCAGATGAGGATAGAAGAGGACAAAACGTTTTAATGCGCTAATAGAATAGTAAAGAGCCTGCCTCTATTTCTGCACTCCACTTACCACTACTGTCTTAGTGGGGTTGCAGCAATTCTTGTCTCCTCTGGAGTTTGGAATGTGTCCATGTGTAATAGACTCATTGCACTTTGTATGATTGTGAAGCTGGGGATTATTGGGAATCTAAAACAGAAAAGTTTTAGTTTATTAAGTCAGAAGCTTTAGCAGCCGATGATAGAAGCATGTCAGTGGCATTGATCAACATCTGCAGAAATTATTTTCTATGATTGTACATTTCCAAAATGCTGAAAGCAGGATTGAGACCCACTGTTGTTCAGTAGCAATAAGAGATTTTCTATTGTTGGGTAATATTGGACAAGAAAGACAACTGAGTTCTGATCAACTGCTTTACTTGGAATTCCTGATGAAGTGAGTTGTTTAATTTAAACCAGACTTCTTTTTCTGCTCATTTACACACCCAGCAGACACTGAGTAACATTAGAATTTATTTGGAGTCAGGTTTCTGATAACATGGCTGAGATAAATCCAACATTCAATCGCTTTCTAGATTAACATCTGGCTCTTTAGCTGCTAAATGCTCCACTATATTGACCACTTACTTTGTCTGTGTGCTCAGAAACAGAGACATATAGTCTCCACTGTGATTAAAATTAACTCAGTGAAAACCACAATGAAAATAGGTGTCCACTTAGCAACTACTATATTAAATCTTCCAAGTTGTTTATGGGTAATAAAATCTTTCTAAGTCTAGAATATACACATTATATTTCTTGTGATTTCTCCACATTAAAACATAAGCAATAACAGCAGGTATGACTTGGTTTGTAATTGCAGTAACTTAACACAGCTCTGTTGCTGCTGATTACAACCAGCAAACTAAAAGACAAGGCTGATACATGTATCTAAAGTAACACAGATGTGAAACTAAACTCCAAACTACAGAGATTCAAGCAGAAGTAGTAAAAGTACTAAGAGCTGAACACAGGGCTTTCGTTTTTGTCTTCAGCATTGAGAAATTAGTTTAACCAGGGAGGACGCCACTGAGGTGAGGAGACATACAGGCTGGCTGTGGTCGACTCTGCTACTCAGCAGTACCGCAGCAGTAGCCCAGCACAGCTATCCTGTATTTGAGACACATCATCATCACAGCTTGGCTAAAGCAGACATCCATCCCTTCATTCTTCATTTTTTGCAAAGCTTCATATGCAGTTCAAACTGAGCATGTATATTAGAGCAGTGGTGTTTCTAAAACTCTCTCCATGCAGATTTCTGTGGCTGCGGTGGCTGAATGTTCAGCTTGGTGCTGTGCAACTGAGACTGCTGCGTTAAAAAAGAAAACTTAATGAAAACACTGAATGGCCTTTATTCTCCAACAAGAGAGCAGAAAAAAAGGCAAAGCAATTTATTCTTTTTGTGCTCAGCAGATATAACGCAAAATCAATATTCTCCAAACAGAGTGCTGCACACACTATCCCTGTTGTGCAATTATGTAAGTCAGATGCAATTATTGAGCAGTTACCTCTGTGTACTATTCCTATATGAACTCTAAGACAAAACAGACACTGCTTGGAAAGTTTTCCAGCGGTTTGGCTGCTTTTAAGACGCGTAATTCACAAGACACAGCCCAGGGCCAAACAAATTGTCTAACAAAGACACACAGCGCAGAACACAATAAAAACAAACTGTAGAATATAACCCAATAATCAGTACAAGTCAATAACCCTTCAACAAGTTCTAACTCCGTGAAGCCTATCATGCTCAGTTTTTATTGAGGCTGCCAATAAGATGTTGATTCTCTATTCGCTGCTGTATTGGATTATATTGTATTGTCAGGTGGTCTAAATATTTTGTGCAAACGAAGGAAAAACTTGAACTGGGTTCTGTGTTGTCTTTGCCATTTCCAATTTTCAAGATTTGTATCATTTGTTATATTATTTTTACACTGGAATACAATGGCAAGACATTAAACCTACAATAATGAATGTTGTGACCAGCTGGAGTGGAAACACGACTATTTTACACACAGCAGACTTATTATCACCATATAAAGCTAATAAAGCTGTCACGAAGCGAGTTTGAAAACACCAGACAGGGAGAGTACTCAAATGCAGATGCAGTAAAATGAGAGTTTATTGCGATTAACAGGCTTCGTCTGGAGAGAATCACAAGATATTGAGCAAAGCAACATGGCAGTAGAGAAAAGGAACTGGGGATAAGTATTTACTGGTGAGGTAAACAAGCCATGTTGAACCAGGTGTGGTGGCTGAGGGTCAGGTGATGAGGAGTTTGGCTGCAGTAATGTACAGGTGGGAAGTCTTAGGAAAGGAGGGGCCACGTGAGTGTGTGACTGCGAACAGAGGGCAAGAGGGAGAGTCTGGGGGCATCTTTCTGTTGAAGGACGACATGAGAATGGGCAGAGGGAAAAAAAAGAAAGGACTTAACTGTGACAAAAGCTAATGTGTAAGCAAATACTATAAATAAAGAGTAATATGCACGCAATTAGATTTTGGATTTTCTGAGCTGCCGGCTGCACCTGAAAACAAGGTTAGTGTGCAGTGGTGAAATGTTAGTACATTTACTCATGTACTGTACTTGAGTGCAGTTTTAAGATGTTTGTATTTTACTTCATGCTTTTACTCCACTGCAACTCATAAGAAAACACTGTACTTTTTTATTTCACTATAATTACTGTATATGGCAGCTATAGTTAATTATAAGTTTGCAGATTCATATTTTATATAAACATGGATTAGAACACAGGTACTAAATATAAAGTAGTTAGAAAACTGCGGTTAATACATACTAATGCAAAAGTATTAATTTATAATGTTTTACTTGTAATGGAGTATTTTACATATTTAAAATTTTCTTTAAAAAAACAACTTTTTCCAACAGTGAGCAGAAAGCAAGAAAACAAGCCACACTGGGTTCTTTTTTAAGATTTTGTGATTTTGCATCTTAATGCTTCCATATAAAACTATACAATACACATACTGATAGACAAATTGTTTGTCATACATATAAGAATAAAAACTCACTTTAACATATACTGTATAAACAGAAAAGGCTCCAAATATGTTAAAAGCTTATAGTGTGTTCTGCTCTCTCACCTTCCAGAATGTTACATTTCACCTTGAGAGACAGCGTAGACAGGGCCTTCTTCCACTGACAGGTGAACTTGAAACCTGTCCTCTGAGACTTCACTCTTATCCTCTTTTCTTATTTTTTATCCCATATTTAATCATATAGTGCCTCATCGACCAAGGAGTCTATTTCAAAATGCCTCAACTGAGGGAAAAAAAGATCCTAATAATTTGGATATTGACACAGTTTTCATCATGTTGGCTCTGTATGCAAATTTTGAAAGAAACAATCAATATTTGCCTTAAGTGTAAACAGTCAGCTTCAATTTAAGGCTTTGGTGTGTTATTAGCAAAAAAAGATGATAATTGTAGGTGGGGTTATCTTCTCCTATCTAAATATGTCTTATGTTTGTGCCACATCATTGTTTGCCTGATGAAGACCATGTACTGTGAAATGTTGCATTACAATATTTGAGGGGACAATGTTTATTTTTTCTTCAGCTGTGTGTTATTCCATCAAAAAGTTATTACAGTACTCATCAGCAAAAGCAATGCAAGAGCACCTAATTACTTCTGTTACTCACCCCAGTTTTCTCAGGTGCCTTTAAACAACTCCTAATCTTTGATGCCTTCTCATCTTGTAGTTAATGGATTGAGAAATATAACTGTAACTGGATGGTCAGGAAGCAGTTGCTGACCGTCCAGTTGCAGTTTAGCTTCTTTGTTTGTGCCTGAGCTCAGGAACACCAAAAGACATGCATGATCACAGAAAACAACTGTGGTGGATGACAGAAGAATTCTTTCCCTGGCGAAGGAAACCCTGACTGCTACAGTTGGCCAGATCAAGAACACCATCTAGGAGGTAGGTAAACTGAATCTGTGTGAAAGTCATTGGAAAGCAAACTGACTGTTAAAGCAATCAAATATTCTTTAAAAGCAAACCCATTTAATGTTATGCAATGGCCAACTCAGTCTAACCTCAGTCTAACTGAGCATGCATTTCACTTGCTGAAGGCAAAACTGAAGGCCACGCCTCCTGGAGCATTATCTGGGAAGAAATCCAGCATCTGGTGACCAAGTAAAGCTGATGATGGTTGTAATTTCTACATGGTTCGTCTGTGAGGAGGAGAAAAGAAAGAATCTACTTTACAGATACGAGTGATATGAATGTTGCATCATTCATAAACTCTGTAATACTGCTCAAAAAGTTTCCTTTGTTTCCTTTGACTTTTTAAGATTTTTGTGGGACATTTTGTCTTCATTAGTGTTACAGTAGAGATGCAGACAGGAGACATGGGGAGAGGGTCAAAGGGGATGAGATGCAACAAAGCTTCCTGAATGGAATAAAATGATGCCTCACCTTTTCCTATGCATCTGAATTATTAAGGAGAAAATGTTATACAGGTGTGCAGTAGGTGTCTTCCTTGCAGCAATTGACCTTGTCATAAGGAATCCCCACCTCCCCCCTGCTTTCTATCCCCCATCTCTTATATGTTATGACTACCTCACCCGCTTTTTGTCAAGGAAATGAGCACCACATTCAGCCTTGACTTGAACATTACAGAAGGGATTACAGAGTGGCTAAGAGCAGCCTGACTCAGCTCTATCCCCATGCGAATGAGCTTGGCCGGACTCAGCTTAGAGACAGACTAAAGTGCTGTCAAGCACGTTTTTCAGTCTGAGGTACACTTTTATTATTTATCAATATTTAATGATATAAACGCTCTCAGAAGACTACACCATCATTCTCCAGAGGCTTAGCTGGGTGTGCAGACATGTGAGGTATAAAGGCAACCTGAAAGCATGAGACGTCATAGATTTTTATTAGAAATTTAAAATAACACACCTTTTTCTTCTAGATTAGATGAAAAGTTGGTTTGGTACAAAGAAACAAAGAGAAAAAGAAAGAAAGTATATTGTAATGTAATAAATGGCACATATTATATGGTATTTAATGTACGTATTCTAATTTAAATGTACACTTTCCTTAAACAATAATGTATTCACATATTGAATATCTACATATGCTGCTATAACAGATATAATATGGAGAACAGAAAAGCTCTGACACCAGTGACAACCTTTACTCTTTGTAAGGATAGTTACAACAGACAAACACATCCATTAGACCTGGATGATCCATCACCGCTTTAATACTGTCACAATAAAAGTGAATTTTAGGATGAGGATATAAGCTCTAGAGTTCAGATTTTAGCAATTGAAAGTGGATATGTATTACAGATTTACATTTATTGTAAAAAATGAAATAATTACATCAACAAAGTGACTATAAAAGTTCCAAATGACCGGAAAAATTGGTTAGTTTATCTCATTCCATCGATGTCAGTAGACACCTGGGTCTCTATAGCAGCCAGTGCAAGTAGCATAATTTTCTAACTAACTTACATTGTTCCTAACCTTAGTTTTAATCAGCATTGCAAATGAAAATTATGATGGCATTTTAGTTCAGTCACAGTCATCTCAGATGTTTCACTTTCTTAATTCTGGCTGACTGGTAGGAGTAGCAGGTTTATAAACCCTGTGGAGTCCTCAAGTCGTTAGTACTTGATGGTCACCTGTGGGTT
>JAUMHL010000013.1:29850530-29860774 GCA_032362345.1 Sandelia bainsii
TTTACCAGTCTGTTGTTGCCAGTGCAATATTCTTTGCTGCTGTCTGCTGGGGCAGCAGCATCAGAGCCAGAGACACTAACAAACTGAACAAACTAATCAGGAAGGCTGGCTCTGTGCTGGAGACTCCACTGGAACCCTTAGAGCAGGTGGTGGAGAGGAGGCGGCTTATCAAGCTGCTGAACATCACGGAGAACAGCTCTCATCCTCTCCACAGCCTGCTGGTCAAGCAGCAGAGCAGCTTTAGTCCTAGAATTCTTCAGCTCCGCTGTGATAAGGAAAGGTACAGGAAGTCCTTCCTGCCAACAGCCATAACTCTGTAAAATGACTTCATTATGACAGAGAGCTCTGCTCCAACAGTCTAACTATCTGTTTATGTTCCATCTATTTCCATTACTACACATCTGATCCTCAATTCCTGCAAATTAAACGTGAATAATAATACTGGGTTTTCTGTAGATTAAGTACAGCCTGTTCTTGTTTCTGTATAGATATGTTTTAAAGTGTATCTTTTCCTGTATTAATCTTTTTTTTCCTGTGTTGGTTGTTGTATTTCTACTGCAACACTGAAATATATCTATCTATCTATCCATCTAAAAGCCAGGGCAAGCACTTGCTGCAGCTTGTTTAAGTTCTTTCCGTGGATGTGTGGTAACAATTAAAAGTGGTTCAGATGAGCAAATCAACATTTCTGTCAACTGAACTGAACTGAATGGAACTATATAAGAGACAGGGACAACCAATTCAGAAAGTCGAGATGACAAGTTTGTGCCATCTGACTGTAAATTACACCCTTAAGTCAAACATTAGTGCTTTCACAGTGAACTAAAGTATGGATCTCAATGATACATTAGTCATGATATGTTCACAGTGACTTGAGGTCATTAACTTTTTTCAAGTTCAAAAAGCATTTTGAGGCACATACTCAAATGTACTACATGTGGATAAATTCTGCCATAATAAAGCAACAAATTTAGCAAACTCACAACATTATACATAGAATTCCTATGCAGTCTTAAACCGAGCGTGGACAGTGGACAAATATTTGGCACTGCACTGAATCTTTCCCACCAGGAAGATCAAGGGGCTTGTTGCCTCAAGTTGTTCGACAGTTTTACACCAGGATGTCAATGCTGAGAGCTATGATCTAAACTGTTGACCATTTAGTTGTGGGAATTATCGCAGCTGGCATGCCTCAAGTATTATTTCTGCAGATAAAACCCCAGACATCTCCCACTCTGATCAATGCCTACTGTGCATTCAATCATAAGCATGTGTCTATTCCACTCAAGGCACAAAGCAATTACAAGTGGCTGCGAGTGAATTGAAAGAAGGAAGAGCTGTAGTGTCGCTAACACACACTAAGACTGAGAATGAATTAAAAGTCTGGAATATAAGTACACTGTGACAGTTGCTTTGACTTGTTCCTGTGTTTGTGGTCATTGTGCACTTGCTGATGTTAAGTACCTCAAAGAATAGGTAGAGGTTGGAAATGTTCAGATTTTGTGGTATATCAAAATGTGGCAGCTTTTAAATTTGATAAACAACATGCCAACACAAATATTCATAGCCAGATATTTAAAGAAACTGCAGTTGGAGGACAAATAAGTGTATGAAACGAGTGAGAATAAGGTTAGATTTTGACAATCAAACAGAAAAAATAAGAATCTACACTGAAAGTGTTGTCCATCTCTAACAGATGCTCCTGATTTACAGCTGTCACAGTCAGTCAGTCACACTCAGCACTGTGCCTGAACACCTCCTGTGTAGACACACATGGAGCACTGCTAATGTGCTGCTCACGCTATGCTTTCTATGTAGCACTTGCAACATTCTAAACAAAGGGGTAGATAGTGAAACACAAAAATGGGACAAAACTGCAAAGCAGGCACACAGCAGGTTATTAAACTAATTACTGCTAGCCTTTGGCTATTGATAAAATATGAAAACATACATGGCTTTCTACATCAGTTATGGTTTGTGTAGTAGGGAATGATGTAATTTAGGCCGACAAGCTGATTGATTTATTACTGAGTGATCTATGGCACAGGATCTGTCACAGGGGCATTGGGCATTTGAAAAGCAGGTCAGGCAGGGTTGTGTGATGACGCAGTCAGTATTGCTATACATAAGAAAATGGAATTAAAGAAAATTTTAATTTAATTAAATCTTCAGGTTGCACTTAAGTATGTGTGTATAGCACGAGAAGCTGTCACTTAGACTGTTCTGTTGTCATTGAGAAATAATTCCGTTAGGAAATGTAATTTCATTTCTCTGGTCACTAGTGGATCTCATCACCACGTTATTTCCCTTGTTCAAATGTTATGCTAAGAAAGTAACACTGTGTAGTGCTGTGTGTTCAGTTGTTCGGGGGCAGTACAGATGTCAAATTTGCAGAAAGGTTGCAGTGATTGGACAAAATTGCAAGGTCATGCAGAATTCACAGGAATTGGCTGAATTTGTGTTATTTGTAGTGTTCATAAAGTTGTGAAAACCTGGAGGGACTAGTTATCTTGTATACTAACAGATTACCATGAAATTTACTGAATACTTCTGTGTGCACCCTGTTCTCATTATATCTAATTGCCATTCAAATTGGCTTGAATGTCAATATCATGACATTCCTTCAGTTTTATATAAAATTCGCCACATGCAAACAAAATGTTTGAAAGATTGATGGAGCCAAACTGCATTTTTTACTTTTTTCTGCAGGGAAAAAAACACTTCTTCAAATTAATGTGCACTAAGAAGAGTAAAGTCCTCAGTAGATATACACATCAACCAAATATGAACACACCAACCAAAATATGATTATACTGCACCCAGATATGCTTTGCACTGCAGACAATTTCCCTGTTTCATAACAGCATGCACCACACCAGCTTTTTTCTTGAAGTACAGTGGAAAACAAAATCCTACGAACTCATGGATCCAGTTCCAATCAGTTACTGTTCAATATGTCAAGTATCTTTTTTGGTATCACTTCTGCAAACATGTCAGCAGAGGCATACAGGTTTTTTTTTAATCATCTCACCATGAAGGAAACACCTCAAAGTGGATTTATCTTTATATTCATCTGCCAGAATAGCGAGATGTAGAGAGCACCTGCAGTTCCACCTTCATCTTCTGAATAAGTAATCAAACTTCAGCTCACTCTGTATTTCATCCTTATTTGTAGTATTATATAAGACCTCCTTCCTTCAATGCTTCACTGCCAGCAGGGTGAAGGGATTGGTCAGTTGGTTTGTGGTCAGTGTATTTTCTTGGTATTTGAAGTTCCTTTTTAGAAACAGAAAGAAAAAAATGAAAAAGAAAACAACATAGATTTTTTCATTTTTAAATTCAAAGACAAAAAAAGCAAAACAGAAGACATTTAAAATAACTGGACAGTTGAAAAAAGCACACATTTTAAATAAGACACAATTTCTGTCCTTTGTGTTTGATTTAAACAAAGTAGATAACAAAATATATACAGTATATATACACACATATATACATATAGATATATGTATATATCTTCCTATCTATCTATCTATCTATCTATCTATCTATCTTTACAACAGGGTGCAAAATGCCAGCAGGTAGGGTGTATATCTAACACCATAACCAAGTGGCTGACATAGTGTACAGGAACATCTGTACCGAGTATGGGCTGGAAGTCTTAAGGTCAAAATGTGATACACCTCCAACGGTGGTTGAGAAAGACTGAGCTAAGATCCTGAGAGACTTCCAGATACAGACTGAGAAACGGGTAACTAAGTGGACATAGTATTGGTGGACAAACAGACTAAGAAGGCCATAGCAAAATCTTAGCATTCATTAGCAAAAATGCTTGTGATGTCTTAATCTAAATACTGTTGCTATATGAACAACAAGGGAACTGAGGGGCAAAAAGGTAATTAACACTCCCTTTGTCACAGTCTGATGTAAGAAACTGTCAAATTCTTGAACAGCTTCACCCTTTTAATTAAACTTTTGTTCTTAAATAAACCCCTACCTCATCCCTTTGACTGACACTTGAATGACCCCTCTTATTATAAACACCTCAAATCTGTTTCAGGAGATTTGTGTCTAAATAGCAAAGTGAGGTGTTCTCCTACGCACCGTAGGGAGGTACCTACACCATCCAGGTTAGAATAACTGCTTTGAAGAATACATTGGGAGGTGTTTCCAATACTGGGACATCAACTTGTACTATTCAGAGAACTAGGGTTATGCAAATAACAGCACGCTACAATACTGTTGCAGGGCCTTTCATCATTTATTCCACATCAAACACATGCACTGAGCTCTGTGGTAATTATATGTATGTTAGACTTCCCAGCGCCATATAAGAGTAAGAAATGGTTTCAGGATCAAGAACTTTTTTGACTGTGCTTGCCCTTCACTTACTTTAAATGCTTATCACTAAACATTTAATTGTTTCCCTGCAAGAAGCAAGTTCATCTGAGTGCATGGAAGGGAATGTGTGTTTACTAATTTAGTGTCTAAATCTAAAAGGAGGCATCTTAAGGGGTGAGAGAGAGTGCAGCCAGGGTGACAGTGTGAATATCAGCTTTTAGTAGCCCAAAGAGAACTAAGAAACCCATTCCTAAGGCAACTGCTGAATATTTCTCCAGTAATTCTGGAGTGAAAAAGTGATGCATAGACTTGACAGTTTTAACAATAGAAGTGGAAGAACAAAAATCATACTATCAACATATTGCATAATCTCAACAATCTGAATAGAACTGATTGTTACAGTCTTGGCAGGAAACCCACTCCAGCTACCAAGAGACGTGTTTTTATTTATCTTTCAACTCCATGTCTTTCTCTCCTCCTCCCTTCTCCTCGAGCCCATTGATTAGCATGATTAAGTCTCATCAGCCCAAATCAACAGCAACCCCCCCAACCCCATCCCAACTACCCCCTCTACACGAGTGGGAAGATGCTCATCAGACATGACTAATCAAGTACAGCTTGATGCTAGTTTTCAGCCAATCATGCGTAGCCTCTGGCGCTGCAAATAAATAAGGCTGATTTTATCAGTCTAAATTTTTAATCAGATGTTTGAACTGCAGCAGTTATTTTCTCCTTGTTTTGCTGAGCTGAGGTGAAGAGGAGGTCAGGATGACTTTGGCTAAGACTAAATATTGTCACTGTACAGTGTCTCCCCTGTTATTAGTTCGACTATATGCTGCTGAATGTTATACAAAACTATAGAGGGTGCTAAGCAAGTGCAAAATGAAAATAAATACAGGTTTTCAGGACAGAGTGTGCAATTTAGAATAAATGCAGGGATTTACTGTCAGAACCACTTCACCTATTGTCAACCATATCTCTTTTTATCACACTAGCTTTAGCATTACACGTGTACAGAACCGTTTTTGTTGTTTCAGTAATTCTGTTGTAACTAATATGACCATTTTTTTCCAAATTATATTTCACTGAGAGTGCAGTATGTCATTCAAGATGTTATGAAAGGCAGTTATGAAAGAACATTACAAAATAAAATACATGTTAAAATGCAGAAAAGCAATTGGATGCTTTGCCATAATCTAGCTGGTCAGTTTGGCAGAATAAGCACATGTATTACTGCTTGAAGGTTTGTGTCAAGACCCATTTGGAAGCAGAAAAAGATTTCAATGCTAAAAACCCTTCTGTAAACCAGTTTTTATAAATCACCTCACATTTTACTCTCTTATGGGCATTAGAGAACAATCAACTTATAGATTTGTCTCAGATTTAAAAAACAATTTCACCCCAATCCATCCATTAGCTGTAAAGCTGTTACAATGAATTAGTGTAAACCATTTGTGGTGTTGCATAGAGTGTAAGTATAAAAAAAATCTATAGAATTTTTGCTCTTTGCTCTAGATATACACAACATGTTCTCTTCCTAAAGTGTCACATGATAACACTTCCCATTTGCCGTCTTAATAACGACGCTAAAGGTCCCTTTTGCGTCACTAATTGACTCACCGGTTGCATCACCCTTTGATGCCATGGGAATGATGGCGGCTGCCTGTCAGGCCTCTAGTCAAAACAATCAGTTACAGGTTGGAAACATTACAGTTTGACTGATTTTATGCACAAAAACAACTGGGTCAGATTTAGGCAGATTTAGTTTAACTGAAATAAGAGCTTCCTGGAACCAACTTGTTACTGCAGACAGTGTCTCATACAATATCACTCGGGGTACCTTTAGCATCAATATGCAATGCCAAAGAACATAACAATGCATTACAGTCTCTGGAGTATAGGCTGGCATACACTGTGCAAGTTTGGGCTATCCCAGACAAAAGATGACCAAATACAGAAATATGTTTAGCCATGGCTCCAAAACAGTCGTCTTGCAAGAAGTAAGAAGGCCATTGTCATGGTCTTACAACCAAAAATAGCTGAACGAAATTCTGACAGTGACAGTGTCAGACAGGATAACTGTCTCACAATGTGACTGCTGTAACAATCTGTCTACTAACCAGCCAAGTGGAGATACATTTGATTTATTTTCCAATTAAAATGCATACCATTGTTATTCAATATACAGACAGAAATATGTGGAAAAACAAAGCTCAAAAAACTGAAGCAGCAAAGTTTGCAAAAGACAAGATTCGTGTCACTGTCACAACTTCTGGCCATGGCTGTATAAAAGATATAGTCTTTATTGTTTGTCTCCTGGTGTCAAAATATATTGATGGAAATGCTGATGTAGTGTCTTAGGATTAAGTAAACCACTGAAACAGGTTGCTGTTGTTTCATGTTAGATTTTGTTTGAAGATCTGAACATCACTGTATATAAAGTTGATATTATGCATTGAACTTGACCTACTTTAGTCAAAAATGCATGGCAGTATGGAGTCATATTCAGTTCAAGGTGGAGAAAAAGTAAGAGGATCAGGAAAATCGGTAGTACTGAGGAACATTTATGTCTACACTCAATTGCATGGAAAACCAACTAACAGCAGGTGTCACCAAAGCGGTGAACCAACTGACCGCCACTAGTAAGAGCCCTGTTGCTCAGTGATTGCTAAAAATTGTGTGACATTTTTGCCAGAAAAAATGTTTTTTATAATATATCTATATTTATTGTGTTACCAAGTTTGCAAGATGATAATGATTTGATGTTATTTTGATGTCTAAACAAATGTCAATAAATTTCAATCAATCTCTCACTTTTCCCTCCAGCCACTTGCTGCCAACAAAATACCTTTACCATTTAAAGTACAAGAACAATTGTATTAAGGCAACAGTAAATGAAAAATTAACTATGTTGTTGTTGTCACATTTCACCTGTGTAATAGAGTTGGAAGCGTTTCTTTCATTTTTTTCAACTGTCAGTACATCATCGGGTTAAAAGTGATTTGAAAAAGTCATGCTGTTGCACAATTTCACCTCAGGGTTCAATAAAGTTAATTTTACCCTTAACCTCAGTGATGGTGAACAGCGAACCCCATAAATGCAACAGAAATCGAGAACACTGACATTTACCCTGACATGTCCACCCTCATTTGATGGCAGATTTCACACCAGCTCAATAGCTTCTTCTTTTCCTGGAGCCAAACTGCTCTCTCTTCATACTTGCATTGTGGACAGTGTATCAGAGATATAAGCCATCAAAATGAATGAGAGAGAGAGATAGAGAGAGACAGAGAAATAGCATAAGGTAATGGACTGATCGCTATCTTCACCATTTGCCTGCAACCCTGGCTTAAGTTAGCTCAGATTTCTTGGCAAAACACCCCCTCATTCTTTCATTCATTTTCAGACGGCTGTTAGTGCCTTCCACATAAAGCCTCTTGAAGTTGAGCTCTTTTAAGTGCTACATTAAAGAAATGATACACATCCGGCCTGTGAAAACTGGCATGCTTCTCGTTTAGTATTTCTATCTCAGATATTAAAATCCCACTATTGAATTTACCCTCCTCAACTCCTTCCTCAGCCCTCAACATTTGCTATTATCTGTTTGAAAGGCAGGGACCAAAAATATTCCATTATTCTGTCTGTTGTATCAGTTTCATGTGCATTCTCGGCAGGCAAGTTATGAATACAAATTTGGGGCAACATACTATTCAAATTTGAAGAAGACACCCTAGGTAATAACGTTTCTATTTCTCCATCTGAGAACAATCATAGGAAACATCTTACAGCTTGGCACCTTGAGTGAGTGTAAGCGCTTGACCTTTCCTTTCCATCATGCAGTTTTAAGAGATGCCATCCAGTGGGCTGCCGCAGTTTGGGCAGGTAAACGAGACAAGCCGAGCGACCAGCTGATATGAAGCTGAGACATGGTTGGATGTCCCAGTGAGGCAGGGGTGAGATTTAAAATATTGTTACATTTTTTTTCCACTATTTCCTTCTGCCTGAAGATTTGATCTGCAAGCAACACTTAAATCAACCCACGCAAATGAACTCAACAATGACTGACGTTTAGCAAAGCGCTGTTGGATTCCACTCGGCTATTTATCACCCTGCAGGTCACAGTCAGCTAGAGCCGATATCCATCATCTACATTAATTTCACAACTCCGAGGCCATTTCCATCAACATTGGGACATTGTGCTGTCTTACACATACTGCAATTTTGTAATGAAAATAAAGAAAAATTTAACCTCGAAAATGCAATAAATAGATTCAAATTGAGCTTTTACTGAAAAAACTGTCACTTCCAAGGAGGCAGCGTTTATAAGTAAAAATGATATGCAGGACTAAGTTGATAAAAGTTTTTCCACCTACAGTATATCAAATCACCCCATATTGGAGAGAGGTTGCATTTTTTCTCTTTTGCCCTCATGCCCTGTAACAACATAAGCAAGGTTTCAAATGTCTATGTATTGGAGACTTCATTCCCACTAATAGGGGATTTAGACCTATGCACATAGCTGCTTTATGGTCTCAGTAATATTCTCCTCTTGGTTAAAGACATCTATTCCTAAAGCCAACTTCACTGAAAACCTCTCACTCTGCACTATCCCACTAAGTGGAAAACAGAATGATTTCATGTTTCATGTTCAATATTCTATGACCAGACATAATAAAATTGCAAATAAATCATTTGTGGTGGTGGTGATCATTCTAGTAATTTATTTTGAATTTCTTGTATAACTTTCAGCAGTTATGATCACATTTCAGTGTGAAGGCAGACAGGCATCCTGTATTAGCAAGTCCCCAAACAGACATCATAGAATGATACTTTCACTCCAACACTGATGAAAAATAATTCTTACAAAATAATACTAATTTAGTTTTGCTGCCACTACAAATGTGTAACAAAGAGGTTTTCCAAAACATAAAGCAGCAAAAAAACAAATTTCACCCATAGTGTTCGAAGTGCTGAAGTGTGAGCTCATTCTTTCATTGGCAAACGTGGCACACAGCCCCGTCTTGACTATTTTTTTTTAAAGAAACTTACAAATAAGGAAAATTACAATAGAATTTAGACATATAAGTCATATAATTTAAAGCTTTCTTAGGTAAAAGCTAGTGAGCTGCTAAATGTTGTGACAGTTACACTTGACCCCTTGATCCTTAATTATTTAAAATATTAAACATATTTATGTATAGATTTTTTTCGTTTTTCATCACCAGACTGTTTAGAGCAGAGGTCACTAACAGGCGGACCACGGTCTGTTCCGGACCCAGACTCTGCCCTGTCCAGACCCTGAGCCGGAACTGACTTGTCATTGAATTTTAGTCAGTTTTGGTGGAGATTTCATTTTGATCTGTGACTCTTTTCTTACAGTGTTTCTACACCGCTACTCAGTGAAAGGCACATCCTCCCTGTCTCTGATTGGCCAGTACTCGTTACCTTTGTGGTTTCAGGTTGGTTGGGTTTAGGCACGAGGACTGAGATTGGTCCAGGTGAGGGCAAGAATTAGTTAATCACAGGCAGAGTAGGGCAGGCCTTCAATAACCAGAAGCGCGGAAAGTAAACAGTGGCAGTGACAGAGAAAAGTATAAAGGAGTGAGAAGATGAGAGAGAGAAAAGCAGCGGAATTGTGAGTCAGTGTGTGGCGTGTGCTAAACAGAGGACGGTTGACACTGAACTCCAGGCTTTTAATCCAGAATGGACTGAGGCGTTTATCTTCATCCTTCCCGTAGGAAGCTTGAAACCGCTGCGTGTCATCTGCTCTGAGATCAGTTCTCAAAGGTCAGAAAGGCATTGAATTATAGCTTAATGACAAGTTACTTCAATATAATATACACTACTCACAAAAAGTTAGGGATATTTGGCTTTCGGGTGAAATTTATGGAAAACGTAAAAAGTTC
>JAUMHL010000013.1:29890277-29921593 GCA_032362345.1 Sandelia bainsii
AGTTCACCTGTAAAGGTTATAGTGCATTTTAGGTTCATCCTGAAATTTCACCCGAAAGCCGAATATCCCTAACTTTTGTGAGTAGTGTAAGTTAAGGCCATTGGCTGACTGGTTGTCATATTGCTTCTTTGTGGAAGTTTTTTGTAAATTGCAAAGCTGTATCTTTGAATTATGGATATTGGAATACCCGGGTTCTAGTTTGGGCTCGGTTGAGCATGACTGCAAAAATTTCAAATCCATGTCATTATAAAGCCTGCATGAAATTGTTCGTCAACGAGCAGTCAAGAGCAGAGTGTACATAAAAGAGAGAGGGTTAAGGATAGAGCGAGAGCAAGAGACAGAGAGAGAGCAAGAGACAGAGAGAGAGGCTGACACACAATTTTCAAGGACATTCCTGAACAATTAACTTGCGGTTTTTGCTATCTACCCCATTAGTCTTGGGGGTTTGGAAACAGCCATTGATTTTGGATGTCAGCCACTCTCATTTTATGGAAATTGTACTAAATGGCAGGGAAACAAAAACAAATTGAATTTACTGTGCTGTTACTTGTAATGTAAATTAGATATGTGGCCATGTGTGACTGAACAAGCCAGCCACAGAGACAAAAAAGAGCAATGGTGCAGTATGGATAGGCTACATGCCATATACATTTTGTTAAGTGCTATTGCAAAAGAGAAAATGTATGTGTAAGGTTTAATAACTGAGTGCAGGTACATGACAATTTCATTTCTTTTTCAGCATCCTATTGTTGTTGATAATATAGTATGTTATACTTCTATGTTGTATCTTTGTAAGATGTGCGTTCCCCAATAAATAGTCATTGAAACATAAGTTAGGTCATTGTGAATAACCATACTCTCTTAAACACCTGTATACTTGTGTTGGGTAAGTGGGTGTTCAGTACAAAACCAGCCCAGTGTTAAAATAATTTAAGGGGATGTGTTAGTGTTGGGGTGTTACTTCAGGTATAGCAAGGGACTGACAGTGACAGAAGTCAGAGACAAAATATTACTTGGAAATTTATCAAGGCAGCAGTTGTTTTACCTTTCATCATGACAGTCGGGAGACAAATCATCCGTCCATCTATTATCTGTACTTCTTATCCTGATAAGGGGTCATGGGGGTGCTGGAACCTATCTTGGCTACCTGGAGTAGCACTCACTCTCTACTCTCTAGTGGTGAAGAATTTTGATGAAACAACGAAGAAATCCAGTTTCCATGACTCCGTTTCCAGATTCAGCTTTGTTTTTTATTCAAAATAAGTTATTCTACAACCTGACTGGTTGTCTAACTTCCTGTATTTCTAGTTCTGTCTGACTTCTTTTCAGGAAGTTCACCAAATTCTCATATTTCAGAAATTACTTGGTGAGTAGAAAAGACATGAATGCTACAGAAAAGTATGAAAATAAGATTCAATGGGTGTAAAACCAGAACTTCATTTTTAAATTTTGAAAAGTCAGCACTCCATTTTATTTCAAATCAAATGTGTAGGGGTAGCTGAAACTGTTACAGTCTGTGCTAAATCTTTCTTTCCTATTTCACACTAGTGCTTGTGTGCCTTTAATGATGAGTAACTGAAGGTGATAGTTCAGTTCAGTCTACCACAGCATCATTGCTGCTGAAAGTTTTACTCAGATACACAACAGAGTGCAGGCATATTTGTGAGCATGTGTGCGTGTGGATATGGATGTAATATTTACATGGGGTTGTCTTGCCAGATGCGAGGAAGCCGAGTGATGTCAGCATTTGCCCAGAGGCCTCCAGTCCCTCCTCAGACATTCAGCACTCTGACTGAGGCTGCGGGGAGCTCTGCCACTCACTGGCCCAATTCTGTCTCTCCATCTTCCTTTTCTCCTCTCGCCTGCCAGAATCTCCAATGCAGGGATAAAGATGCATCACTCCTAACACAGTGCATACACATACATGCAGACAGAGAGCTGTACAAATGAAATACTATATGAGGAAAAAAATGCGTGAGGAATTCATTTGTTTTATTTATATATATATATATATTATATATTATATATTATTTCAGCCACAGAAACAAAGTGGACTGACTATGGACGAAAGAGCCTTTATCATATTCAAAACGGCAAGAAAAATAAAGAGAAAAGAAAAGAAATTTACCAAATGGATAGACTCTTTCAGTGTGGAGTTTGCATGTTTTCTGTCTTCATTGCTTTTGGCTCACCCTGGAGAACTGGATTGGAGGTGTTGGTATCCCTTGGGTGTGCTGTTTCTTGCATCTCATGCTCCAAGATGTTCAGTAGAGCCAGGAGCACTTTGCTATGCTGCCACCTGTATCTCCAGCTGTGTTGTCACCTGATAGGATAAAGGAGATGGTGTCTTTCTTTCCATATAGCTTCCACTGTGGGTCATCTTTCAACTCCACCTGTGACAGACAGATGCCAGTCAGAGCTAAAAGAGTTCTAAAAGCCAGCAGATTCCAGAATTTAGTTCATGAGGCTTTCCACTTTGTGAGGTCCCAGTTTGTCCAGGCTGCCTGGGACAACATTTCTACTAACCTATCATACTAACCTTCCTCCAAATGCTGACCTCAGCTTGGATAATCTCACTCCTCTATTGCTTTTCCCCATTACTCAAAGCACTTGGTCCTAAGGCCTTTTATTCCTTTGCACAGATTTCTAGTGATGTCTGTCAACCTCATTCGTTCTGCCTGTACTACCAATGCATCTGATGCCCATTTCCCCCTGGATCTTGTCATGACCTGTTCATCACCAGAGTCTCTGTACATCATGAGTCCCTTGCACTTTGACACTTAAACTCTTCAACCTCAAACAACAAAGGGAACTGGAGCTCTACTAAAGTAAAGCTTGAGTGATACATGTGGATCAGCATATTTCACACAGCTTAACGTCGGGTACAGCCTGACAGTGTTGCACAACATGCATCAAACCTCCTGTAAAGCATAGACAGACAAACATCAATCAGTTATACTCTAGCTCAACAATGAACACACTGTATTCTGTTTGCAGCATTCAGAAAAGGACATTCCAGTCTGCAAAAAACTTTCTTTAATAAATTCTTTTTTTTGGACATTGCTGTTGTACATGGTCCTTGCTATACATCAGACTTGTAGTTGTACAACAGTGTTTTATATTAAATATGACAGCAGCAAATATGTCTTGGTGGAATTTGTGCAACCACATCTGTCACAATAATGAATTAGATTAGCTACAACTTCCTGAGTGTTTGTATACAAAGATATAGACAGATTGACAGCAGATTCAGAACAGTACTGACCTACAATGGTTTAAGTTTTACCTTCACATAAGTTTCCTTTTCACAATATTTTGTGTATTTTTCAAGTTTCCATATTATGGTAACTCAACAAGAACACAAGCATGCATAGGCAACAATGAGCGCTGCATATACAAGCTGATTGTCAACAAAACAAACAGGGGAAAAAAACTTATTAAAGTAGTAAACAATGAAGTTGTCAGGGATGAAGTCAGTATCTACTTAGTTTATTGTTGTCTTGAAAGCTGAATATTCACAAATGCACCAAAGCAAAACAGCCAATGTCAGAGACAATCACAGAACAGCCTCTGGCATTTTTTAAAATCAAATCTGTAAATAAAGCATGCATACAGTAAGAGCAACTATAATTGTTGTATGTCATTATAAAAGATGAATGAGTGAAGAAAAACAAGCCAACAGGTCAATTCACACCAGGAGGAGAGGTTCTAAAGCAGATGGATACGGCTAAAGTGATATTTATTTTCTGCTTATTTCTTAAAAATCAACAGTTTTCCAATTCAGCTATGCATGTTTGTATCATGACAGTAGACAAATGCATAAAATAATATATCTGCCCAAAGACTGAGGAAAATGTGCAATTTCCTGTGGGCCATAGCATAAAGTGAGGTCACTGAGGCCACGCCCTCTCTGTAATTTAGACAAATTACCTACACGTCTTGATTGTGTGAGGAAACTGTTATACCCAGAGGCAACCCAGTGGACTGAAACACAAACTGTCAGGTGCGCTGTCCCTAACTTATCCTTTATATAATGTCCATAATTTAATGACCCATAGAAATATACAATAGCTCAACATCTGGCAATAAATATTAATGCTACATGTTACTAATGTCAGCTTTTGATTTTGAATTGATTATAATAAGTGGTCACTTAACCAATATTTGGTTCCCATCCCATTTTGCTTCAGCCCCTAAGCTTCAGATGAAACAATAAAGTAAGGGGCACAGTGAAATAATGCATTCATTATCATTTTTTAAAACTTAAAAAAATTTGCCTTCAGGTTATATCCTAACAATTAGCTTTAGACTTCATGGAAATCTGACCAACATCACCATTTACTATATGTATCAATGTTATTGAGGTAAAAATTCAGGGGTTTTAGCAATCTTGCTTTCAATATTTACAGTATATAATGCACAGACTTAGTGAAGCCAAGCACACACACACACACACACACACACACACACTGACAAGTGAAGAGAGAAAATTGTGAATGCCTACGATCAATCTTGCCCTTTATAGAGGTAAAAGCTTTGAGGAAAATATGGCAGTTTCAGTAACAGTGACTGTGGAGTCCATACATCAGAGGCAGCTGTCAGCCCCTATGTCAGTCAATTGAGTGTTAAGAAGGATCCATCCATATGCAACCTTTCTTTGCCAGTTGTTGACATGTCAGTTGAGCTGGGTGAGTCCTTGTCAATGCTGCAATTTTCATAAAAGCCTGAAACAACCCCTCCACTGGGGGTTTCATAATAGAACTGAGATGTGATGGCTATGTACAACTTCTGAAACCAAACCTATCCAAAACGCCCCCCTGGCATCCGCTGCCAGCATTGGCTGTGAGTCCCTGGCCAGCTGTGACATATGTCTTTACTCTAAGGCATACATTATCCACCCCCATCCCTGCCCTTGACCTCCTCGCTATGGCCAGCATCACAATTGTCCTTCATTTCCCTGCTCTGTACAAAGCACAGCACGTCCATTCAGTGGAACTGATTATAGCATACACAAATGCAGCAAGCCCTCAGTGTTGTGTCTTTGCTCCCTGCAGCATTAACAATTGCACTCATGAGTCTTTCCAGAGCAAGCTGGAGCCCAGTACGCCTGTAGCTTTCTCTGTTCCTGTTCTGATGGGTAATACAGTAATGAGAGGGATGCTCTGAACTCAAGCTCCAAATTTGCCTAACCTGTTATCTGCTCCGTCAATGTCAGACTGCTCTGGGGGCGTCCATTAATACTACAAAGCTCTGCTCAGTATCAGATCCCCCTCCAACAAGTAATTTTTAGTTAATGATCTTATTACCCCAGACAATCAGAATTTCATTCTTTTAACTGAAACATAGTTAGGTAACAGCAGTGGAGCAACAGTTCTAAGCCAGCCATTTAAATTTCAATAGTATAAATGTTTCTCAAGAACTCATCACAATAACAGAAGCTATAACTTGCTGTTAAGTTTACAGATCTATATAACACTTTGAAACCTGAACTGCTGGCTGTTATCACCACTTATTTGACATGTTATCATAAATGTTACATGATGGCAACACAAGAGGTTTTAAATTACAACTGTGCATGGCCTATGAAGCTACGAGAGAGAGAAGAACATACTTTTGCACTATTAAGACTTAAACATGATGCTTCAGACAGAGGTTATAGAAGTACACAAACTCAGTGCTCAATTAAAAGTGCAAGGACTGTACTTGTACTCCACTACAAGTAAAAGGACCACTTAAAATTTCTTACTCAGGTTGAAGTAGTAAGCACTAGTATATGCTCTAAAAAGAACAGATAAAAGTACTCTTCTCAGAAAACAATCTATTGTAAAGAGTATTGAAATCTATGTTGATAATATATTGAGTGCTGTGATAGACTGGTGACCTTTTCCAGGGTGTACCTTTCCTCTCACCCAATGACAGCTGGGATTGGCTCCAGCAAACCCACAGCCGCTAACAGTGGATGATAAATTGAGTGTGAAAGTGTGCACCACAAGTTAAATTCCAAGAATTTACATGTTCAAAAAGAAACTAGTAACTGAAGCTGTAAGAATAAATTTAATGAAGTAAAACTACTGTATTTTCCTCTGAACCGTAAGGCAGTAAAGGTAAAAGTAACATAGTAGAAATATTCCTGTACAAGTAACTAAAAATTATGAGTAAATTTACTTAGTTACTTATTGGCTTCAGATCGCGAAAGACAGGGAGGGGCAGAAGTACATTTCAAAACAAAGAAAAACAGGTCAGAAACGAGCAAGGCAGACATCAAAAGGCTGCAGTGTTACTACAGTGGGGTAAGCTTTGCAAACAGTGTGGCAGAGTTAATGAGCTGATGAGCAGCAGGTGAGTGTGGGCAGGTCTGGAGGTAAAGGTGCAAAAACAGACAAAGAAACTGAGTATGTGACTAGGTGTGAGAAAATGGGTTGAAGTGTATCAGGACATGTATCAGACTGGGAAGGACAAAAACAAGGGTAGTACCAAAACAAAGGGCATAATTGTGTTTCAGAAGGTGCAGGTTGTCCCTTCTGGCGCATAATTATGGCTGTGATAATAACAGATAAATGCCATTCAGTGGGATATCTCCAATCTATTTGACACCAAATAGCACTTTGGAGATGCTATGACCTGGATGACTGAGAAGTGGGTTCTTATAGCTAAATGTTAGAAGTCAGAAGTGTTATTCTAAGCAAAGAAGGCTTTCTTAGGATTTTGCCTTATTTCACTTTGTGAGGGAGTGTAGAGACGGCTACTCATCCTCTAAGAGCACTACTAGCCAAGGACACTGACATTTCACAACACTGTCGAGGCTTTTGTTCTGTAGTTAGCAAATTCTACATATAGCTGTGATTAAGTTGCTTTTCTATCTCTCAGCGAATAAAGCCTGATGTATTTGTCAATGGGGGGAAGGTTTGCATCACTTATACTGTATCCCATCCAAATATCCACATGAAAGCCAGGTGGAAAAACAACCCACAGGTGACCATCAAAGTGTTAATTACTCCAAAGAGTTTATAAGCCTGCTACTCCAGCCAGTCAGAAGAGATGAAGCCTTTTGGATGAGAGTTGAAACATCTTCAAGAACTTAAAGCACGCCCAGCTGCCACTCAACAGCCCCTTTGGGATAACCATGACCTGGATGAGTGAGAATCTTTAAAGACACTTTCACTCCTCTGATATGAACTTTGGCTTCTGACAACTCCTCTGTCTTACATTTTAACTTGTACTGAACAATATAGACATTATTTATGGTGTAAGAGCTCTCCCACATCTGATGAACTGTGATATTTACATTGCTTGTTGGAGCTCTTTGTTATCCTTTCCCCCCAGGCAAAAGGAGACATGTTACCAGAATCACCGCGACTCATTTTGTGCTTCTGAGATCAGTTATACACACCTGCATCACTGGCAGTCATTTTGTTTTTCCACGAGAGAAGTGTTATAATTACCTGAAGCACTACCAGCCATTTGGTCTGCCACTCTGAACTACTGGACTTGCTGGTGTTGCTATCAGCCACTTTGAGGTCCACTTGATAGCTGCTACATATCTGGCCATGCTCATTCATACTGCTGCTTGCCTTTATAACTGTTTGCCTAATGCCTAGTTGTCCTGCACCTGAGTTCTTAGAGCACAAAATATGATAGTGTAAAGAGCGCCAAAGTCCACAAAGGGAGGTCAGGGTGGATCGTGGATTGACAAAACCCGACTTTGAGATGGTAAACAGCTGTGTTTACAACTGATATCATTGTTGTACTAATTTGACCTCAAATCACGATCTTTCTCGAAAATCTAACTTAGCAGTTGCGCTTAACCTGAAACACTCTGCTTTAATTATTGTACCCATGGCAGTGAAAGTCCAGAATGTGATAATGGCCTACTGAGCCAGTGAGAATGGCCTATTAAGCCAACTAGGTGACATGACAAAATACTAATGGCCATGTAATGGGGCAATAACAATTGACTTTGGTGGCTCTAAATATTCCCACTCTTCATGCCAGCTGTGAATGTTTTTACCCTGAACCTGACTCAGAATATATAACCCAAGTTCATCTGAGGTTCATATGAGCTTATTATGCCCATTGTGACCTTGTTCTTTGTTGTATAACGTGCAGACAGAAAATGCCAGACTCAAACAAGAGTCAAAGCCACAACAAACAAATTAACAAATTATAATTAATTCCAAACTAGCTTACAAGTTACAATAACTCTGAACAGAACTTGAGAAATCAAAGATGATTAATAGCAACAAACTAGGTACCGCTCCACCACAGCTCAACAAGAAACTACTATACAGGGAAACAAAACAAGAGAAATGCCTTAAATAGATTGTATGTTTGTAAAAAAACTGACCCACTTTAGCTTAGTAGGTCTTATGAGGCATCGAAAGAGTGTCACACAACCTCTGTAGTGCATTTTTCCACAGAACAAAGGCTGTACATTTCGTCCCTTAGCTGCATTACAGTTACGAGCCAGGCTACCTTAGCTTAGAATGAAGGTTTAAGGTAACATCAGCATTTACACAGAGCATATAATTTCTGTATTATACAGTCATATTGTATAAATAAAAGTCTGAGAAAGAATGTTTTCTTGTTTGTAGTTAAACTGCAAATGACCCATGATGTGTATAGGAGGATTGATGCATTGTGCCTCAATAGCACTTCAGTTGGTTTAAGGGGAAATCTATTTTACACATCAAAGTCCTTGTTTCCATGGGAGTTGATGGGTATCACTGCATATGAAAAACAACCTTCTGTGTCTCAAGAGAAAGCTGTGTGAAATCTGATAAATGCCCATACATGAAGTCACTTCAGTCAGTACTGGTTGATTGTGAAGACTAAAAATGAGAAAATAAAAATCTGGGGTTGTGGAGTTAGAAAGAAATGAGCTTATCAGACCTTTTGTAGCACGCTCCTCATCTCTGCTTGAGGCTAAAGGCTCAAGGCTACAGTACATTAGCTGCTACCAGCTTAATACACTCAAATCTCTGCGTGAACCATTGGCACTCAGGTTGCATTGTGAGTATTCATGGTTCTAGTTTATCAGGGGGAATAATGTGTGGAATAAAAAAAACAACACTGGTAGTTCTGTTGCAGGCAGAGTCCACCTGAAACTGTTCATCAGCATTTTTTTTAACATTTACATGAAGGACGCCTGCTCCACAACACAACTTAGGAAGAAACTTAAAGGTAAAAATCAGACATTTTAATCTAGACTAAAATCACTTCATGCTTGGTTTTTGGAAGGAGATGGCAAATTATTTTTTTCCCACTTGCTTCCTGCTTTAATTAATTTAGTTATATACATACCTTCTGTACCCTGTTCTCAATCATTCTAGATGTTTAAAAGCAATTCAGTGCAGTTTATGAATGGCAGCTGATGTGTAGACAGCACTAGATGCATTAGTGCTACAGTATGTGTTCATTGTACTCTCCTGCCCCAAGTTGCCAATCTATCACAGGGCTGACATAAAGAGACAGACATGTAGACAAATGACTACCATTCACACTCACAAACAGAAAAAAAACATTTACTTGCTGCTAACTTGATTCAAAACAAGTAGCAAAGGAAGCAATACCATTACTCCAACAGTGGGAGGCAGCACTGTACGAAAATGTTTCCAGTCAAGAAAACTAGAAAACTTGCAAGGAAGTAACAGCTGGGTCCAATTAAGACAAATTTCACTCTTTTTGTGGCCCTGCATAGAAATGCTGCACCTGTTGCATATAGCTTTGTTGTTGCAACCCTGGCTCTTTGAGTTGACACAGATGCAAATATGTACATTGCAGATTAAATGGCAGAAGTATATATGAAGTTTTTGGTTCTGGGACTTTTTATTTATTTATTTGCTGGGAAAAAGGCAGACCAGGCAATTTTTCCAATCCACAATAATTACAGGCACAATTCCGCTAAGTCACAATATATTGTTTACTGAAACCACAGATTTGTCTCGGTTTCAGTAAAAAAACATGCAGTGCTGCAGAAAATTGAGGTACAAGGGAATACGGGACTGGTGGACAGCAGGAGCTCCCTGAAAGAGTTTTATGATGTAGAATCAAGAGAGAAATTCAATGTTCTCTAAACCTATAGGCAGCTGTGTCCTCAGGACAGATCCCAAGGGCACAGGGATTTAATCAACTGAAAGAAGAGGCCCTAATGGATCCTCCCATCCAAGCACTGTTGGATGACATTATTGATTAGACTAGACTAGAACAGAACAGATCAGAATTTCCTGTGCACTTAGTCTTACATTAGTTGAATGATACAATATGTATATATCAAAGTAAAACAGGAAAATTCAACATACAGAAAATTACTTGTGAGTTCCTTTAAGAAGCTTAGTGCATATGTGTTTGTGCTAAGATGTTATAAAAGAGCTTACAGTTTCATTCCAAAATTCACCAACAGACTGTCAACAGACAGAAACTCAATTGTTAATTATTCAATTATTATTCAATTCAACTATTCAGTGTTGTATGACCAGAATGATTATGTTTATTGTTTCATTTTAATTTTCTAAATTATATTTTTTTCAGTTCAACCCTGTCTCCAAAAATTATGTTATTATACAATCAAACTGCAAATATTTTTATGTTTGTTATGTTGTGATGCTACGTAAGTTTTGAATGAATGAATGGAATGAATTTATTAATGGAAAGTGAGTCACAAGGAGGTGAGTAGGATGGACAGAGGGTGCACCACCGACAACTCCTATGTGAAGTTTGGTTTAGACAAGAAAAGTGCCTTGGTTAGGGTTAGAGAAAGATTATAGTTTTGTTTAATGAAGACTGTGTGTGAAGTAATTGTCCACAATCTTTCCCTGACTTTAACCAAGCACTGTGAGTGCCTGAATCTAACCATAAGAAACTTTTAATTACAATATAGATATAAAAGTGAATGTCTTACTGCATCAGATATTTTGCTGACAGAATCCACTGTATGGATATATATTATTTTAGAGTGGCAAGAACAAGTAAGCTATTCAGGTATTAGTCATTATCAAATAAACAAAATGCTGCAAAACATATTAATCAAGCTGAAACTGTTGAAATTCTCTAATCGGCTGGAGAACCTAGTAAGCGAATATCTGTACTCTGCTATCAGTGCGTTCTGTGAGTCTGACAAGAAGCATCAGCAGCACCTTTTCACAATATGATGAGTTTTAAAGCATAAAGTATTTCAGATAAAAAAAAAAAAACTATGTGGTGCACAGTAAGTAAGAGACAAAGTAGTAAAGCACAAAGGTCTCAGATGTGGGAAAAGTTTCTTAATTTCTGTTAGAAAACATGAGGTTGGAAATGAGTAATTACTGAGACTAAAGTAGCTTAGAGTGCTCTGGTTTTAGAAGTAGCTGACAATAGCAGGGTTACTGATAAATGGAAAAACTATTATATTAGTTTTACTAGCTACGGAAAGTGGGGGAGGGGGTTACAGGTAATATGCAGTATTTGCAAGAGCACATCATCATTAATGAAAGAGAAATCGTTGAGTGCTGTCAGGAGGAAATGCAAGGTTGATTTTTGAGTATGCATTACTGCAACACTGTGTTCTGTTCATTCCAATGAGACTGAGAAAATTAAACTCCTCACGGACAGAAGAAATAATCATTTTTGTCTGTTTTGTGGGAAAATAGGAATGCTAACAGTTCTTGGAAATAAATTTTAAACAGTTTCTTAAACTTCATCCCACTGGTCTTTTAAACTAGGAAGGTTTTTGGGCAATTTACGATCGATGATGCTACTGGAATTATCAACAGGTAAACTTGCTGAGCTACATACATACATTAAAATAACCAATGACAGGATATTGGATTGTAATCAGACTAATCAAAAGCTCAGGCATATTTTGGGGGGAGCTAAGCTTCCCTGCGTCCCCTGTAATTCTAAAACTGTTAAAGACTTAACTTTATACTATGCGTAAGTCTTGTTTTTGTTAACCTCCATCAGTTTAACTGCTTACCTTGCTGTAGTGGTGTAGAATTACTAAGCTGTTGGGTGAGATCACATCCAGTGACGTGCATCAGAGATTGCAGTAGTTGTCATAGGTGAAACAGGTATCAGATTTTGGAGGAGCTTTTCAGTCTGGTCTTCAGTTCCTTCTTAAATTGTAAGTACGTATTAATGTTTATACCATGATATCAACAAACAGCTGTCAAATAGTACAGCTTTTAAATACTAAGAAGTCCCACCCAGCTCAGTGTTCATCTGTCATAGTCCCCCAGGTCCAGCCCTCTACTACTCTCTCTGCACCATCCGACAGCTTCTTCTGCTCCAGTGTGTTACATTCTCCTAGCGTCTGAGAAAAGATTGCAAACAAAGTTTCTGAAATGCCCAGCCATTGCCTGCTGCCTGCCACGCCGCTCTTCTTTCAGTGAACTATGAGGAAAAAGACCCAATACCCACACGAGGCTCCTGCTACATTCCACTGTCTGTTTTTCTTTACTTCACTGTCATCCTTGTGTTCGAAGCTTAGTAGGTGTTCAGTTCAAGAAGCTACAAGCCCTGACAACCCCTCCAACCTTGCACACATCTGTCAGCTAGTTTTATCTAGTGTTCGCCTCCAAAGGTTGTCATTGCACCTTCAGTATGATTTTATGTAAGGTGAATCTAGCAATCCTCATTCCTGATCAGGCGACACAGACTAATGCTACCATCTTATGAGATGGAATAGAACTTAATTCATCCCATAGGAATTTTTTTGTGTCAGTGACACTCAGTATCAAGCAACTTCCAGGTGACACTACCAGAAGTGAGCTACACACAGCCTCTTATCCACCATGAAGACCTATTAAAGTTGAACTAGTGATGAAAACACATTATTTGTGCTTTGACTCAGGAGTCTACTTCTGGCGCCGCCGCTAGTGGCAGCCTTTCCAGCAGCTCCATGTACAACTTTATCTTTCTTTCTATCTCTTTCTTCTATCTCTATCACTCTGATCACTTCCTACCACTAACTATTACGTGGTTTCATTAATTGGACACTTTTTAACTTTTTGGATGTGGCAAGCTGAAAACTGTCCAGTTACAGTGAATCAGAACTTCTTTCAGCCAAGCCCCATTCTGGTCCATGATCAGTGCGGATGACTCATCAACTCCATTAAAAAGAGACCATCTCAGTGACGTTTCTCACGGAGCGCTTCTCTCCTGCTCCACATCTCCACCTCTTCAGCTTCTTGTGGATATCAGGTCTTCTGGATAATTTGGGATTAGACCTGTGTTTTTTGTAGGGTTAATAGCTATTAGCTAATAGGCTAGCTGTTGCCATATGCTAAAAAAAACAATACTCCATGGTAACATAGCTTTGGGGCGGCAAGAAGCTAAGTGGGTCGAGCAGTTATCTATGAACCTGAGGGTGAGTGGTTCGATTCTCAGTCCCACCACACTACATGTCAAGGTGTCCTTGGACAAGGCACCCAAACTTCATAGTAGCTGTCTGGCAGCTGTCCAACAACAATTTCCCCAGGGGGATCAATAAAGTATGTCATCATCGTCATCATCATCATCATCATGTGCCTAACTACAAAGTCACCAAAAGGCCTCTCACAAGCGCAGGTGATCAAAGGTCCCAGTGTCTTTACTTTTGCCCATCACCTCAGAAAAGCACACAACATGAGTTGGAGGAAGAGACAACAAAACCTCAACAAAACTAGCAAAAACAAAACACAAAGTATTAGAATATGGTCTTTACCAGCAATCCTTATGTTATTATAACAGGGAATGGAGGAGTATGGAAATATAGATATGGTGCTTCTAAGGTTAATTTGTGCAGAATCATCCTTTTACTTTCACTTTATTCAGATGTTATAGTTTGTATGAAGTTGCTCCAGGCTTTTCGTCCATTTCCTCGAGCGTGCCATGCTGCATCAAATGTGGCTTCCTATGGATTAATTTATGTTAACGAGTCAAGTGGAGGTTGTGCCGAGGGCAGCTGATGTCTCCTTTTCTCATAAAAGGTTGATTCTTCCAAAAAGCAGCTTTAATACATTCATTCAGTCAGTATGACTTGTCATCATGTGTGTGTTTAATATGCAGTAGAGTGTCTCATGGATTGTGCATTCCTCTTTCAGCTGTAGCATTTGGAAGCCATTGTGTTATCATAGCAGGGTGTGAGAGGGCAGGCTGCAGAGTGAGAAAACAAAGCGGCCTCATTAAATCCTGCTGACAGAGGGTTAGCCACAATATTCCTGCAACAGAGATGCTTTAGTAGTGTATAAGCACACAAGCAGTAGCTTGTTTTCCTTGACTCATTCTTCTGAGGATTATGCTGTCTCTTTTCCATCTTTAAATTGTCTTATGACATTTACTAAACCTTCTTGCAGGTAATTCATTTCAGTTCAAGATACAAAGGTTGGTTTCAAGATACAAAGATGTGACAGCAGGTAAGTTATTGATTACTTCCACATGTATTTTAAAAACTGTAAATTAATAAATTGATTGTTACAAATCACAAACAAGCTTTTGCTTCTTATATTCCGAAGTCGAACCGGGGCCCTGGTTACAGTTCACATGTCGCACTTCATTTCACTTCACACATCTTGCACAGCCCAGAGCAGCTTTCCAACATGTAAAAATCGAAGTGTGAATAATTGCTTGAAGTTAAGAGATGGATTGGCTGATTGATCTGAGACATATTCTAGTCTATGTTGTAACCTTATTATTGTGAAACAGACAGCCAAACTGTACAAGTTCAATTGTTTCACATGCATTACTGCCAGGAATGGGGCTTACTCTGATTTGCTGGAGGAAACCAAGGAATTATGATCTGGCTAACAGAGGTGCACGTACGTGGCTAAGTGTCCACAAAACTGTATTATATCATATCTGAATTTTATATGCTTATGGATACTTGAAATGAAAAGTGGTGAATGTGGAACTTGACAATGACACTGTACATTGACGATACCGTGCTTTGCATCATGACTAATGATGATAACAACATCTGTTATATTTGCATCTAGTCTGTTATTTACTAACAACACTTGCCTTCACACTGTCCTCTTCTTCCCCTTATCTTGTCTATCATCTTGTCATATTGTGCTTCCCAGTCTTGGTGTTCAACTCTAGTTTTGCCCATCAACATACTAATGATTCCAGCAAGATTATAATGGTTAACTGTCTGCTGGCTCCCCTTATGAATCAGTTTGCCTACACTGAAACCTCTACACAAAACATATATGCAGTCCATTGCTTATACCAACTTGAAGAACTGACTGGCCAGATTCTTTCCATTCCTTAATGATGCATTTAACTGTACCTCAAGTGATATTCAGTGATTTGGAAATTTTCTTGTATCCATCCTCCAACTTGTGATTTCAATAACCTTTTTGCAGAGTTGCTTGGAGTGACCAGTGGTTGGACCTTCCATATACAAGTGTATTTATACTACAATGCCTGAAACACATTCTCCATTAATCTCCATTTAACTGTGTGACCTTTGGAACCAACTGGATACACCAGTGATTATTTAGGTCAGTTACTTTAAAGGGGGTGAATATTTTGTTTATACTGTTGTCAGTTATTTTCAGTTTTATATTGTTAATTAATTAATGTCTGTGAAGATTCTCAGTCATCCAGGTTAAGCTATCTGGAAGTTGAGTCAAGACAACTGGACTTCTTTCTTGTTAGGTAGAAGTTCTTAATGAAATGTTTCAACCTAACAAGAAAGAAGTCCAGTTGCCATGACTCAGCTTCCCGTTGATTAATTAAGGTGGCTTTGAGATTTCTTTCCCCATAATGGCTATTATTACACATTATATTTATAAGGTCAGCGATATAATAAATATGTTTTGCAGCAACATGCCATTGTGGGAATATGTTTTCCAACAGGACAATGACCCTGAAAACACACCTCTTGGTTATGTAAGAGCAATTTGTCCAAGAAGGGGAGTGTTGTAGTGCTGCATTAGATGACCTGGCCTCTATAATCACCTGATCTGTATCATCAGTTAGAAGGAAAAGCAACCAACAAGTACTAAGTACTTGCTGAAAATCATTCCAGGTGACAACCTCATGATGCTGACTGGGAAAATGCCAAGAGTGTGTAAAAAGAATTGAAAGTACAACACAATATTCTGGGATGTTTAACATATTTTTTGTTCACTACATGTTTCCATGCGTGTTCTTTCATAGTTTGGATGTCTTCAGTATTAATGGACATTTTTGCAAATAATAAAAATAAAGAAAAATCACTGAAGGAGAAGGTGTGTAGTGCATATTAGGTGATTTGTGTGACATATAGCATCTGTAAAGCTAAAGACTGCAGATCTGCTGAATTTTCAGCAAATATGGTGAGTACAGATCTGTTTTTACACTGGTCACATGTTTAAAATGCAAGTAATGCTATAGAAGGAAGAAGTATATTCAAACCCATCTTTCCAGAAGCCTGACCATTTAAATCAGCTTATATTGTCCTTTTTTTGAAAGATGACTTCAGATGTGCACAGTGTAAGCTTTAAACATCCATTAAGCAGTATTGCAATGTTTTTTGCCTGCTCATTAATTGCCTCCCCACAAATGTGGTCTACATGTTTACCTGTCCTTGTCAAAAGGCTTACACTGGACAAACCAAAAGAGCTCTTAATGTTTTTCATTCTGAACGCACAACAGCCACAACATAGAGGTCAAACATGGTCCACCATCCTCTTTATTTCACTGGCCTTTACAAAGTAGACTTTGTCAAATAAGGCAATACATCAAAAGTTCTTGCCCAAAGAGAGGTGTTTTAGCTTGACAGGCTACTAAAGTATGTCTAATTTAAACCAACCATGTCTGGGCGTCTGATGTCTCTTGATTCTGACACACCTGTAGAAAGCCTGGAATAATCCTGGAACTTTATTGGGTAAATAAAAAAACAATTGGTAGACACATTGCTTTCACTATCAGTGAAACTCAATTTCTACCAAACTGTAGGACTGTTAGCTTACACATTGTCACACGCCCACGCCACACTCAAACACACACACACACACAATACCATCAAGGTCCAGCAATGGAGGGGAAGGAAACTAATTTCTCTCTGGTAAGTATGAAATCTTGTCACTTGTCACTTGAATGTGTCACTGTGTCTCGTCAGCCATCCAGCGTTGAGCATCTGCTGATGTTGTTAACATTACACACGTCTGTCCTTTTCATAATGTGTCATTTCATCTCAGCACCAAGGCAGTCATCGGCAATCTCAATCTGCACTTTATGAGATCCACTCCCCTGGCACCAGCAGGCCAACAGGCTGGGAGGTTTCCAGACGGAGAGAGACACACCTTACTTTAAAATAGGGTTCCCTAGCAACAACAGTAAGGATCAGCTGCACTTTTATATTCGCTGTGGAGAATTTCACTGAGTGACTAAGTGTGTGTGTCAAGACAATGACTTTCTTTTCCTGTGGTATTAAAATACAAGGAGATTAAAATGTCATAAGATCATGCTTGAGTTGCCTTTATGTTCTCAAAGCCAGGATGTAATGTTATGATGTTAAAGGAAATAGATTTAGAGATACTGAGGAAAAAAAACTGAACAAGCCAAAAAAAAAAGTTAGGAAAAAAACTTTGCTTTTTTTTTTAATGCAAAGAAATATAATACTATACAAAGTTTTTCTAGGTCACATTGTTAATTTTATTTCTCTGAATGAGCACAAAAATGTAATTATACTGCATTCTAAGTGGTATTGAAAAGTCTAACTTGTTAACTCTACAGAAACCCTGAAATAATCACTGTATTTAAAAAAAATCAGTGTTGTCAAATTTATGAGGACATTTGCTTTTACTTGCTTTTACTACTTGCAAAGTAAAAGCAAATCCTAGCACAAAGTGTGAAGCCCAGTCTATTAATTGACAGTCAATGGCAAGAAACACTGTATCAGCAACGGCAGCGAAAGCATGCGTGAAGAGTTAGTGTGAGAAACATTTTTCTTAGATTTTAAGGATTCACACAATGCTTTTTAGTAACAAATACAGAGTACTGTAAAATAAATCCTCTCACCTTTCAACACTTGCTACAACAATGCTAACATTATACTGAATCAACCAGCTCGAGACTGCAAGCAACCTTACATATCATACAAGTAGTGTTTTTTCCACATAATGGCAAATTAAATATAAAAGATTAACTGTTATGAGAGACGGAGATCTCTCTTTGATGTATAGCAAAAGTACAAATCTTGCCATAAAAAGTTATATCATCCTAACCACAGTGATTTTACTGCGGCACCATTTATCGCCCCCGAGATAATAAAAATAAAGAAGTTGCATACAACAAACTGCAGGTAATTGGCGAGAATGGTACTGCGTTTCTTCTATGTTTATCACTCGGCGTGCTGAACAAGATCGACATGATGCTCATGTATTTCACACTTAACCCTCTACTGAATCTGCAAATCTTTGAATTGCCCCCACTTGAGGTAGAACCAGTTTGTTCCACTCTCTTTCTCCCACTCAGTATATTTTTTCTGGTATATCACAGCAAACTAGCGAAGTATAAAAGAGATCAATGATGGATCTCTTTCCATCTCAAGCAATGATGGATCATCAATCACCTAGTTTTGATGTTTTTTGATTTGGTGGGGAGGGGAAAGGCAGTGGTTTTGTGGTTGGCTCCTACAACAGAAAAAATTAGACAGTTTGCTTTATTAGACAGGTATAGTGGAGAGAGACAGGAGATATTTTACTACAGGAGACACTGTACCATCAACTTTTACAGTAGCCTGCTGCTAGGGGTCATTCTTGGTTTTGGTGTCAAAAAAGCATCAAACTTTGCAGTTTGATGGGCTGTTAGACTTTGGTTTACTTTACAGCTATTTACTAGAGTCTGAGTTTTCCCTGGAGATACTTTGCCAGGCCTTCACTGCAGCCACCGTCTTTCTGTCTTCAGTTTTTTTCTTCAGTAACTGAAAAGCTGTTCTATTGGGTTGAGATCAAACGACTGACTTGGTCATTGAAGAATATTATATTATATTTAAAAGTCTTTATAAAAGTGCTTTTACAGTATGTTTAGAGTCATTGTCCATCTGCACTGTAAAACACTGTTCCGTAGCATTTGGTTGAATGCAAGCAGTGTATAGCCCTATTGTTATGGCTCCCAGGCCTTATTATTATTATTATTATTCTAGTGTGCTTTCCAGTGTTGCTGTCCTCAGTCTGATAGGCAAAGTTGGATGTGCCAGTGCCTGCTCCTGGTTGGTGGATCATCTCAGCTCCTGGCATGGTCCACTCCCCCTTCAGACTCCACCTTCACCTTCCACCTCTGCTTTCCTGTTGGACCGGCTGCAGCCCAGTCCTCTAATGGAGATCCAGGCCTCCTCATTGGCACCTGTTTAAGAACCCTGCTTACCTGCATTTGTGGCGGCTGTACTGCTCTGTGAACAGCTTGCCTCTGCACCAGACTATTTCTTTGTTTGGACGCTATAGCCTTTGGACTTGTGTCTTGCAACCTTTGACTTTAGGAGACTCTGTTAGGCTTAGATTGGATACATTTGCATCCCAGTTGTTTTGACACTGTGGACACTTTGTTTTGAATTACATTGTATTGTACCTTAGGCCTTATGGGATGCTTTTTGTTTGCATTTGGTTCTGATGGAATAGAGCAGATAGTACTGGATTTTGTGTTTGTCATGTTTCTCAGGTGTGGTAAGTGCTGAAACAAATAAAGACCAGAGTGGACAATATGTCATAGAACACGATGTTCTGATGTGAATTTGGTCTCCTAAACACACAAATGGTGGTTTATTGTAAATTAATAAATTACAGCTTTAAGCTGTATACAACCTTTACCATCTTGGTTGTCCTTTTATGTTACACCTTGTAAACGAGCCAAGGTCGTAACACCTATACAACTCAGAATTCATCTTGCTACTTCTGTCAGCAGTCACATCAGCAGTAAAACACCAGTGAGCCTGTTGCAAACCACAGCCATACCTGTCTATCCCATAACACTGCCTCCACCATGTTTGACACATGACGTGGTATGGTTTGGATCATGAGCTGTTCCTTTCCTTCACCATACTTTTCTCTTCCCATCATTCTGGAACAAGTTAATCTCGTTTCATCAGTCCAAACAATCTGATTCCAGAACATGGGAGGCTTTTTCTTCTGTTTTCTAGCAAAGTGTATTCTTGATTTCCTGTTTTTGAATGTTACCAGTGATTTGCACCTTGTTGTAAAGCCTCTGGATTTACATTCATGAAGGATATTGTCAGATAATGTGTAATTCTGAGCAGGTTATAGCTCAATTTTGGTTTAAAGCTCGAAAGGGTTTGCTGTAATTTCAATTGGACTTGAGGTAAACATGCACCAGAAGCAAGAAAAGGTTCAATGTCTTGCCAAAGGACAGATACCAACAGGAGAAGCCAATGATTGAATCACCAGCCCTGCAATTAGTGGACAATGCACTCTCCCTTATATCAGCCCTTTCAGACAGTGCAGTGGCTGAAAATTTAACCGAGGTGGGAATTGGTAAAGTGTGGGCGGAGACATGGTTCAAAAACTCTTAGATAATCCATGAAGTACTACAAAACATGGCATCTATTTTAAAAAGTGGTTTCATTGTAGCATGTTTCCATTTCTCCCATTCTGGAATAACCACTTCCTCCACATTGCTTTGGATGTTATCACGTCATTCAGTGGCCATTATCTGTTATCAGCATATCAGTAGGTAATTTTCATGCCATATTATGTGTAAAACCTTTGTTGTCATAGTTAAAATACTAAATGGAGAGCAACAACATTGCTAGGTTTAAACACTACAAAAACATGGCTAGGTTTAGACACAAAAATGACCAGGTTACAGTTAAGGAAAAATAACATTTGAATTGGCTGACATTGCCTTTTTGCTATGTTGGATTCCCTTATTAAAGTATGAATAGAAACATATGCATCCATTGTAGTGTTGCATAAAGGCAAACGTAGTGTGTGCACAAATTCTTCCAAGGGATAATGGCTACTATGAATTTGCCATAACTCTCTTGCTGACACTGACAGTTGAATTTGATGGGGACACAAGACAGAAGCCTCAGTACCCTTTGGGATTGATTCCAGGCCTATGTGGTGTTTGCCAAGAGTTTTGTCACAACTCACACAGATTTTAAATCAAAATGTTAAAAATGGTAACACATTGAAAGATGATGAAATGTCATCTGTCATCTGTACAGAGCTACAGGCCCTGTAGATTTTACAGATGACAAGCTCCAACAGCGCAACAATACGGACATTTGAACTTAAGAAGAAAAAAAAACCCACTTTCAAACCTATTGCATTCAGCATTTTAAACATGATACAGTGACAAATAGCCCCCCTAATTAACTCTAAGCACCCTCTGAAAACCTAAATACTTAAGCTATTTTTTCCATTTAATATTCTATTGTACACTTTATTTTAATGTTTAAGCATTGACAGGTGACAAGCAATGTAAATATTATTTGTAATGAGGAAACATATCATCCATTGCAGCAGTGTAGTTAACTAATGTATTACTAATAGTTTTGAACGACAACGGAGTTCTGTGGCACAGATGAATAAGCTAAATGAGGTCAGACATTACAGTTAGTAAATGCAGTTCATTGTCAAATTTTAGTCTGTTTATGCAGTTTGTTAACAATAATAAAAACATCACAGGCCTTAACTTTTGATTAAGAGAAAAATGTAGGTATAAGACTCAGAAGAAAGCTGAAAATACATATTCCGTGCCAGATTAATGATAAAAACTGTTTTCTTATTTTGCACTTTTAAACATTTTAAACAACATAAGCTAATAAATAAAATACAATGTTGTCACAGCAATGAACTTTAACATCAAGCAGGGAATAAAGCACCGAAGTGCAGGACAGAATTTAAGGAAGCGGAAAGATGATAAAGTTGAGCTTAATAACAAACAGGCTTTCATAGAGTTCAGGTTATTCACACATAGGGTCAAGAGATGACCTGAGGTCATAACTGAAAACCAAGTCTATTAAAATTTTTAAGTTTCTAATCAACTAGACTGCAATCACAAATATGTTTTTATTGTGGGGAACATAATTAACAAATCAGCTAAATGTACACATACATTTTTTCTGATATCCAATGTACAACACAATTGTTTTTCTGCCTAAATATCCAATCTATGCATTCCAACCTTCAGTTTTGTAATTAACAGAGCAAACAGGACACAGGCAACATGTCCAGAAAACAGGTAAATGTATTCAATGATATATAATGAGTAGCAAGTAAATAGGCAAGTAAATAAAGGCAACATAATTATAACAGAATTGAGGTATAAATTGTATAAGGCGCAAGTAAATGTGTGCTGTATGAGTTTTTGAAAAATGTGCATGTGCAATAGACAGCATTTAGAGTGCTATGATATTTATGGAAAGACAGCTGAGCCCACAGCAGCTAGTCACAGTGCCAACAGTCACCCTTCAATGAGGAGGGCTTTTACCAGTAACCAGTACTCTCTCATTCCTCCAGATGAATCCATTAATGACTACATCAGTGCAGTTTCCACACTACTAGCTACACAAAAACAAATAAAGTGCATCCCCAGTGCCTCAAACAAAGTGATGATTACATTGTGACTTTGACATTTGAGGCAGCCTCTTGCCAAGTCAGCCCAAAACTCATTGCTCACCCTGTTCATTACCTCCCATAATGACCCTATTCTCCGACAGCAGGGCCCAGCCTCGGCCCAGGGACCAAGCAATAATCCCCTGCATTAATTAGATGACCCCTGTAGACGTCTGCCGCTGCATTGGTGGGCACAGTGATAGGCTCTCTGCTTATTGTTTATGGGTGGTTGTAAAGTGTCCAACAGTGGGAGAGAGATCAGGGAGAGGAGGAGAGTAAGTGAGTGGGGCTCATCGGTTGGGGGCCAATCAGGCCAGAGTGAGGGGAAGTGATGCAGAAACATCTTTTCTCTCTAACACAGTTTTGGTTTAAAAAAAATTTAAGTTTAAAACAATACAGACATTTTCTTCCACAAAATCCAGTGAGATACTAATTCAGGTTCTTACTGCATGTTTAATTTTTGGCTCAGTCTTTGCTGACTTAACACATGTGGAAGCTTGATATTCATGATGTGCATTAAGCAACCTTGTGACCCATGGTGAATAATTACCAGTCTCTGCAGTTCGCTTCCGCTCTGTGGAGCATTTTAGCACGTTTCAGCTCATTGTTTTGGTTTTAAAGGCAGCAGCTTAACTCTAACTGCCCTCAAGAACCCAATTCCCAGACGAAGACAGCTGTTTTTAGTTAATACAGGGGTGCAAAAAAAAGAAAAAGGACAGGAACACAACTCCAAATGAATGCTGATGTTTCTTGCTAGTTGTGTGAAAGGGAAACAGTTTAGGACCTTTTTTTGCTATAGCAACTTTATGAGGTCATGAAATGCCAAAATCAAATTAAGTAGTCATTGTTCTCAGGTCATGACACACCAAGCACACCAAACATAGACGACTGTTGCGTTGCATCGCAGTGCTTCACATTGCCTTTGTCTTGGCCAAAAAACACAGGTGACCAATAGTAGCTGTAAAAGAAAACAAAGCAATGCTCAGCTGCAGTTACTATTGTAACTCCCTCACCACAAATGGTTTATAGCAACTTTTAATAAAGAGTAAGTCTGATGAGAAGTTGTAAATGGCACTGAGGTTCATTTTTCTTCTGTTGCAGTGATTCGCCAAGCTGAACAGCCAATCAGAAAGGTTTTTCACACTGATTCAACATGCTGAACGGTGTGGTCACAACGCAAAAACTGAGCTGTCAGATACTCATTGACAGCTCAGCTTTGGCTGACGACCAACCGTCGGTTTGGCTTGCCACAACCCCTATACCCATGGTCTTTATGACCTCAAACTGAAGCAGTGCATAATTTTTTGTGATGGACGTCTGAATATCATATGTTCAAAATAATGTCTGACAAAAAAAACTGTCTTCACTTACTGAAGATACTGAAATAACATTTTCTGGTTGTCTTTCTCCCTTGAAGTCAGTAATGCAGTTCACTGTGAGACTGAGGAAACAGGAAAAGAACATGAAAAAAAATCATGTCAGGTCTTGTTTAAGGTGTATAGTGTGAGAGAGAAAATGCCCAGTAAATCTGAAAAGACTTCAACAGTCAGTGTGTTTGAGAGTCAAGAAACAACAGTTCTAAACAATTTCAGTTGATAGCACTGGATCCTTTGGACAGCAGTGCTATCACCAAAGATTTAAGAACCATTTAGATAAGATTAAATTGTTAATGCCCCGTTTGCTTATTGACTGTCTTCTGGATTGATTTTTCTCAACAGAACTCATCAGTGCTACACTGTTCAGCAGCCATATCTTAGATCTCACGTTGCATGTCAGATATTGCAGCTTTTAGCCATCACATCAGCATGAAAGGATCACAAGTCAGCAGCTGATACCAGTTGTTAGCATAATGAAATTGGCAGCATAACAGCCTGCAGGAAGGTAACTGCAACAAGTGTACTGGACTGAATGTGTCACATTCTTGTTTAGACTAGTACAAGACAATTGTGTGATTTGTAAAATGTTCAGCACACATGCAGAAATAAAGCGAGCCAATTACTTTTGTGTTCTTTGAAAGAATGCAAGAAGAAAATCTGTTTTTCATAGTTTCGGGCTTCACAGCGGAAATTATACTGCAAAATGTGTTGTAAAAACAACAAATTTCTGTTTCTGGCAATTCGATTTGGGACCATTGCTAAAAGCCAACATATCCTTGAAAAAAAGGAACGTGAGAGCATGGAAAATGGTAATTGGCCTCATTGTCCAGCTTTGGTTGAGAAAAGTGCCTGCGGCGAAACATGTGTGGCCCTTCTTTTGCTTCTGTGCACACCCTTATGCAAAGAAAGATTGTAGAAAAATAAATGTTTAATAACACATTAAATATTTTGTAAGATTTAATCTGATCACATGCACATAGTAATGAATTTATCAACTTTAGTATGCTGCTATGCTTTGAGTTTTTAAATGTATTGGCTTTACCTTTTTTGCATATCATACAAAATGTTTAAATTAACACATACAGAACACAGTGAAAATGAAAACACTGCAGATTGTATGCTCCTATTGCTCAGAGGTCTGAAATGAAAAAGCCATTGTTCACACTGCTCAAGAAAACAAATTATCAAGTTTAATAAAAGGGCACTAGTTTTTACAAAATTAAATAATGGAAATTATGATTATGATTAAACTAAATGTATTCCTTGTGAAGACCACTGCTGCTGAACAGTGCCACTGTTGCTGTAATTAAATATACAGCAACAGTGGCAGTAAAATGAGAAATGATTCCTAATTGTGCATTCTTAAAATAACTGCATTATTTTAAGTTGATGTGTAAGGCCTTAGATGTATAGGACACTGAGAAAACCGATGTAACCTGGCTACTGAATATGATGCTCTTTGAATGTTATCATCTCATTAAATGGCCATTATTATAAGAATAATGAGTGGCCCCCTCATTAGGGGCCGACTGCACCTACTAGTAGGTCAGAAGGAGCATTTCATAGTGTCTGTGAAGGTTCTCAGTCATCTAGGTGAAGTTATCTGGAAGTTGAGTCATGGCAACTGGACTTCTTTCTTTAGGTTGAAACGTTTTGGACTTTGCAACATCAGTTTTTTTCCTATTAGGGGCAACTGTGGCTCAATCAGGGGCAACTATGGATCAGTTGGTAGGGGAGTCGGCTACAAATCCCAGGTTTGGTGGTGTTACTCCTGGTTCCTGGCCACATGTTGAGGTGTCACTGTACATGACGCTGAACCTTTGGCACTTTAAATGTGGCTGCCTGTTCACAAGAATTTCATCAAGTGGATAAATAAAGTATCAGTTATTTTGGTTACTATTATTATCCTCAATGTTGTTTCACTAAGTAATTGTTTTAACCCAAACCATGACCTTTCCCTAAACTGAATCAAGTTGTTTTTTATGCTCAAGCCAAACTTATCCCAGTGTGTAAAGCTGCTTTATTTGCCATTTATTAATGTAACCATGACAATGGTAGTTGAGTGCATGACACATGGCAAAATATTTCAATGTGCAATTCACTGTTTATTCTACCTTACATTGGAAAAGAGGCATGTAAGTGCTTCTGATTTGATACCAGGAATATCTTTGTAAACTGAGGTCAGCCTCTACGGACGACCTCCAAGAAGAAAACCACCTCGCACAAATTATCACAAGACTGCAAAAATAAACTTTGCCAAAGAACATGAATATTGGCAGCACATTCTTCAGATGAAACCAGATGAACATGGCCCGGGTTAACACCAAAGGTGGCAGATGTCAGTACTGAAGTAGATGTACTAAAAAGTACCACCATTAAAAGTACCACTTGAAATTCTTTACTCCAATTAATATACTAAATATAGGCTCTAAAATGTACTTTAATGTACAAAAGTGCAAGCATTAGCATCAGACTAAGAGATTGATTTCTCTCTTTTTCTCTTTACTTAGGGCCTGATTTACTAAGATCCCAAATAGTAAGTATTAAATTGTGAGCACAAGCTTGAGAATTGCGTGCTTTGTTGGTGGATGTTAGGAGGAGGGTGATCTACTAAAAAAAAAGTGTGATTGATTCCATGAGCAAACATGGTGGAGGTGGTTGTATTTAAATGAGGGTTTTGTGTGTTTCACTGGTGTCTGTCATGGAGCAACAGCTCAAACAAAATCAGTACTTGCATTACTCCTTCAGTTCACCAACTAACCTTTAAATTTGTAGCAAAACTAAACTTTTTAAGAGTACACATTTACTGTGCACTCATTTCACATTCTGCAAACTTTCAAAGGCAAAAAATATAGCCAAGAAACATTTCTAGTAGTTCCCAAAAAAAGAAGGACAAAAATCTGTGGTACTATAGAGACTTGGCATAAAGCAAAGTCAGCAGCTAGTAAAGGTGAAGTTGATTTTAGCCACTTTACTCACAGCTGGTTCATCTATAATAACACATAATCATGTTAATCTCATTTTGTTAACTTCTGCAGAAAGTAACTTTCAAATAAATGTGAAGTAAACACTTCAATATCTCCCTCTGAAATGAGTAAATGAGTAGCTATACAATACTTGAGTAAACGTGCTTAGTGCACAGTGCAAACTGTGAAATTAAAGTGTGTGTGCTGATATAGGGAGCATACATGCAACAGATCTAGGTGAGATGGCTGGCTGTGGCTCAGTTGATAGCAGTTGTCCACAAACCTCAAGACAATCTTTAAAGTATGTGCAGCTAGCCAAGTTTATAAATGCAAATTTAAAGACCCAAATACTGAATACCAAAACTATGTCAAGTGTGAATGATATGAATCCAATAGAACACCCATGGAGTATTTAAAGAGAAATGCAAAGCAGCACACACACACACACACACTCCAGTGTCCTCATAATTCACTCGCTGTAAATTACATCAGTGCATTATCATGATAGGGGGCAAATACTCATTGAAGCATTAATATAAAGCTGTGATCTTGCAAAGTACTCTATGACATTTGATGCTATATCCCAACATAATTGTATGAACTCAGAAATCCCTCTTCACAGGCTAATACAGCACAAAACAGAGTTTTGACACATTTTATGATTACATTTAATGGAAAAAAATCTTTATGGTTGCACCTCAGCATAGGCTAAAGCCATTAATTGTTCAAGGTTTCACCTTGCAGTAATGAAGTAGAGCAGGGTTTAATGGGCCCAGATTTGCAAATGATACAGAAACATAAATGGGAAAGTAATTATTTTGGCCCAATTAAAATATGATAGGATTCTGTTCTTTTGTCTGGTTGTTTCTGATGATATAAGGTGGGTTCAAAAGCTCTTTGGCAGCTTTCTGCAGTCTCAGACTGATCAAGGACAGACAGGGTCAAGGATGTGAAGCATTCAGTACTCTCTCAAAAAAGT
Organism: Sandelia bainsii; assembly: GCA_032362345.1. NCBI lineage: Eukaryota > Metazoa > Chordata > Actinopteri > Anabantiformes > Anabantidae > Sandelia > Sandelia bainsii. Next base: position 29,918,119 of record JAUMHL010000013.1, read on the forward strand.
ACCCGAGCAGCAGTTTGAAAATACCGTGCAAAGAGAACAAAAGGATCGTAAAGTTAGAATACCAAAATTCACTCGTTGAATATTTAGACAGCCACAACATTAAGACCAGCATGATCACTCTGACCAGTTTGTGGCCACACAGCCAGTCTTCTGACACCTGCTGATCATGACTAGTATTAAATTTAGTAGTAGTTCTTCAGTGGGATTGGACCACATAGGCTTCCCCTTGCTCCCTACACACATCAGTGAGCCTGGGGCATCCATGTCCCTGGCGCCAGTTCACCTGTGGTCCTTCCTTGGACCACAGCAAACCAGGAACGGCCCTTATGACCTGCTGATTTGGAGATGCTCTGACCCAGTCATCTATCATCACAATTTGGCTCTTGTCACAGGCACTCAGATCCTTTTTCTTTGCTTACAGCACATCAACCTCAAGAACTTACCATCTCATGAGTCTGTCAAACATTCAGACCTTTCAAATATCAATTTGCTTATATAGTACAACTAACCATGAACAAGTTGGTTTATTAACCTGTGACTTTGCTCAATAGAAATTTAGAAGAATATGTTACAAAAAGCATGGTTAAGTAATGGCTTAACACAGTCTGTGATTTGCCTTCGGCTAATATTTTTTGCCTTGGACAAGAAAAAAAAGGTCCAGACTCAGGTGCAGTAAATACCGTCAGCATGTGCCCCAGTGCCCCCATCTGAAGTGGGTCATACTAACTGTATGTGTTTTTCCCCCTTTTTCATTGACTACGTTGGCTAAATCTGCAGCAGCTACAGCCCTGTTAGTGGATTTCTCACAATACTTGTATAATTATTTTCAAACCAAAATAAAAAAAATTCTAATTATTAGCCATTAAGTCAATACAGCAAACAATATACTACAATTAGTAGTGATTGTGAGACAATTTTACTTTTTTATCTTGTCTTAATGCCTGACATGTTTTGGTGTAATTGTTGTACTTTGTACAAATTTCTAGCCTGTAATTTTCAGGTCAGCCAAGATGTTTAAAAGATCATCATTGTTAGAGGCTGAAAAATAAACATTGATCAACATTTAAGACTAATCAGGAAAAGATTTCAATCATAAACATAAGCACACAATGATCTGCTGCAGATTGAATAATAGACACCTGAGGCCTCCAACTTTTATTCCACAGTCCAGCCTTTTAATGGCAGCGGCACATCTATCAGTATAACAATGATCAATTAGGCCGCGTAACGTGATGCAGCTGGAGATGGCTTTTTGATGTCCTCACATTGTGTGTTGCAGAGATGGTGCTGCTGGTGCTTTAATGACAGATTGACTCGTGGGTCACTGGACCCTTCCAGAATGCTAAGAAGCACAGTTAACCTTTTCATGGCTGAATTTGACTCTTTTTCTCTTACATGCACAAAACTCTTTATATACAATTTAAAAATGTTAATGGAACAAAGCACTTTACACGGAGTGTGGCAAAGAGGGAGAAAGGTTGCAGATGATTCAGACGCGTCACTGTACAATAATTGTAAGTGGCTTTCTTGAAGAAATTGAGTCTGGACTGGAATGTCTCATGTAATTTACAGCAGGGTAAGTTGTTATTTTCTTAACTGCAGCATTTTCTATATTATATATTACTGTCATTGTCCTCCACTGTTTTAAGGTGAGTCACTGACTGGTGAATCATCTCTGCACACTCCCACAGAGCGCACACATACTGTATGCATGCACTCAATCAGCGCTGGATGTTGAAGATCCGGGCCAGTTGTAAAGTCGGCACCGTGCTCTATGTGCTTATTATTGTGGCATTTTGCCAGGCTGTCCTCCCTCTAGTTTTGCCAGCATTCAATCAGACAGCAAGGTTCCAATCTGCCATCTTGCAGGGCATAATTACCATGGCCACTGTTAACAATCACTTCCAGATACAAAGAGACTGGGACTGTGTCAGTGTGTGTGGGTGTGTGCTGATCAGTCTCAGAAGGAATGCTGCTTCTTGGTTGATGGAATTGTTTTAAACATTGCATCATGTCTACCAGTTATTGGACTTTGTAGCCTGTGTAATACTGTTAACCATAGTTTGCTGTCGTGTTTTAGATCCATCATTGTTTTCCATTCAGATCTTCACAGTATGATGCTGTCACACTTCATGTCATCGTATAAATATATAATCTATTGTAGTCCTTTAGTTGTGTTCACACTGATTGGTGACTAATTAATAGGTTTATTAACAGTTTATAACTTAGCTAGATATGCATACCTTTAACAACACATCCCGTTGACAGTGACAAAATAAATCGAAACGCTTTCTGTCTGTTAGACATTATGTGTGTGTCAGAGAGAGATAACTGTAGAATGACACAATTCACAGAAAATATGTCACTTGAAATAATAAAGTTTTCACTTGCTAAAACTATACTTATAAAATTAATGTTGGCCATTATCAATAGATGTCACACACAGTGCATCACGGCAGCCTGGTCCGCCTTTCTAGGGAAAGATTTACACCACAAACACAGTACAATATCTACTACATAGTACCAGACTGTGGCTTCACACACTGCCCATGCTGATTCCCTGCCCACTGCTGAAGTATGATACCAGAACTACACACTTTTGTGTTAGCTCCTTTCCACCGCTTGCATCTACATCATACATCTACAGGATTACCACAGTATCTTGTACGTATATATTCTGATAATCCCCAATATAATAATATGATTGGTTTGTTCCACACTCCGGTGCAACTGCTGTAGTCTGATCTGCCCAAACAAACTGCACAAAGGGAGGAAACTAACCAGAATCCAACCAGATTAATTTATGCAGATTTTAAAATACACTAAATAATCTCAGTTGTGTGTATTTAGACCTCATCTGTGTTCAGAACCTGGGTCACTGTAAGTATTATTGTTGTCATTGTTGAATTGTGTTTAACATCTCTCCCTCTCCTCCCCTGGGCTTAGTGAGTGGGTGTGTGTTTGAGTGTATGGGTGGAGCAACAAGTGGTGCCCCGTGACGGCACCGTGATTGGCCAGTTTTATTTAATTAATGCCAAGCTTAGACGTCTGTCTCTCTTTTTTTAAACTCCAGATGACAGCCTCTCTCTCTCTCTCTCCACCTCTGCCACTCCCAGCTAAACCAGCATTTTGTTCTGCTTGTGATGTGTGAGGTTGTAAGTGCTACTCTAGTGAGAGTAATCTGTGTAATGAGTATATCATGATGAACTGATAGCTTTGAATTTTGCAAGATAATTTTGATTTTGTTGCAAAGATTCTTTGTAAATAGATCAGCACTTGGTAGCAAACGTAGGAGTGAGAAGTCCTGTTATTATCTATGCTTTGTTTTTCTCCTCTTTTCTTTTTTTTTTAGGTTAGTGAACCAGTCTTTGTTTTGGTTTTGTTTCGGTTAAGTAAGCTTATTCAATTCAATTCAATTCATCTTTATTTGTATAGCGCCAAATCATAACAAAAATCATCTCAAGGCACTTTACAT
>JAUMHL010000013.1:29929537-29944334 GCA_032362345.1 Sandelia bainsii
TAGTGTGAACTTTTTACGTTTTCCATAAATGTCACCCGAAAGCCAAATATCCCTAACTTTTTGTGAGTAGTGTATATATTGACTTGCGCCATAGTCTATGATTCAGTAGATGTTACCATTGTACAGTCTACATACTGTACATGTTCACGTAATGCTCAAGTTTATTAGATCCACAAAACTCACAATAAACTTATAAAATTGCAGAACACTCACAGTCTAGTAGTATGGGCAAATAAGAAATACTAGAACCAATCTGCTACATATTTACCAAGTTCCATTAGTAATTAAAGGCTATAAACTCTACTAAGAAGGCAAAATGCCAGTCAAAAGTAGCACAGGACATGACATCTGTGTCCTCAGAAGTAGCTACAGCCCAGCCTCTAAACTAAATCACAAAATATGCAATTTGGAAACAGTTTTTCCAAGAAGAAGAAATGTTTTTCAGAGTGATAAAGAACAAACAGTCCCTGAAGAAGGAGGTCCATCTTTAAAGTCACATTTTCCAAGTAGCACAATGCAGCTCTACTTTCATCTCTTAAAAACACCTTTTGGTTTCCTATTGTGTCTGACCACTGTATGTATAGGTGAAGGTACGTCAAAGTCCTCAGTTGCTACTGCACTGGTTTCTGATGATCACCCACATTGTTTCCATTTAAGAAATGGTGCAACATTATTATTGATGCACAAGTAATGGAAACCTAAGTATAACATATTTTGTGTTATTTCTACTTGCTTAAGTTATGTTGATCTTTCGCTGATTTTTTTCTGCAATAAATAAAATAATACAACACAAAGACCCAGAATAGTGGCACTGTACTGATTAAAAAGTATTAGGATCCAAAAGACTTTATTAATCCCAGATGGAAATTGTTTTGCATAATTAAAGCTGCGCTAAGCTCAAAAGGAAATGCGAAATACACGAAACTCAATAAGAACTAACAAGTCTTATGTGCAGGTTTGCATTTCGGGGACCAAGCGCATTGTGTCCTGGTTGACTGGCTAGTGCTGCTCCAACAACTCTCCAAGCTGAAGACACTACTATTCAACACAACACTGACACTTTAACAGATAAGTCTATCAAAGCAGCACCTACAGACCCTGCTGATCAGCCCACCCTCTCATATAAGGAGAGGACAAGGCCTTGTCAGATAAAGACAGACTTTCAAAAAAGATAGGACAGGAAGTGGTTGTCCTCACCACTGCTTCTATAGAATCTGTTTTTGCTCTGCATTATTTTCATTGAAGGAATGCAGTCTTATTAGCAAAGGAGTGAATGACTAGAAAATTCACAAAAATATTGTGAAATTACATGAGAACAGACCAGATTATTTAAAATACATAACCACATGGTCAGAAGTAGCAGCTCGCCTTGAGAAAGGACAAACAATAGATCAGGTGGAAATGGCAATCTTTGAAGCAGAAAGAAAGAAGTAGACTAGGCAAGAAGTGATGAAAAGGTTGGTAGTCATTTTTCAGTCACTGGTGGAGAGAAACATTACTTTGCGAAGAACCACAGACAAACTTTTCATTGGAAATAACTGTTCCACTTCTTCTTTGAAAGAAGTTATGATTAGATTTTATAGCCAAATAACATGTTCATGATGTGGAAAGCAGTGCCAGCCTCACCCCATATTTACTCTAGATAAGTGCATATTTAAGCTATTCACACCTGTCTTACCCTTCACTCAGTAATGGTCCATGTCACTGAAATCCTGGTTAGAGGCAAGATAGGGAGAGTGGAGTGGACAGTGTTGAAGTTATGAAGTAACAAAAGTCATGGTGTTCTCTTTGGAGGCAAGGGGGAAAAATTAGGCAGAATCTTTGTCTGAAGAAGTCTGATCTTTCCATTTCAGATTTCTCCATCTGAACAGTTATTTGGTCAGACATCTTATCAAAAATTCAGCAAACCGTTGCAGCAGAGTCCCTGCTGAAGGAAAAAGAAGCCTGCATGTTCATTTTCTGGGGTGCTTCTGTTCAAACATATGGAAAGGTGATCTGTGCTAATGCTAGTTTTCTTCCTAATGAGCCTTTCAGGGATACACTGTAACAAAACTAGCAACTTCCATCTTGAGCGGTCACAGAATTGTGACCATGTGTATTACGTCACTTCAGAAACAGTTTCAGACTTAGGTCAAGTCAAAAGTAAGGCCAGAGTGCTGATCAACTTTCCTGTGATGATTTTCATGAATGTCAGTGGAAAGAGAGCAAAAAACAATCTGCAGTTTAGCAGCTCCCTTGCTTATGAGGGACAGTCAGACCTGGACTGAAAAGAATGAAATAAAGATGAGAAAAATTTATGTAAATATGGTGGTGACCCCTCATATTTGCTGCCATAACCCCAATAACAGTGCTGTCTGTAGACATGAGCCTCAGGAACCGATGGGCATAAACTGAAATGTATCAAGGAGACTGTCATTTGATGACATTATGAAGCACATCCTGTTTAAAGGTTGCTTTTCCCCTAAAGTATATGATAATTTTGCACAGCACATAAGCAATTTCTTTATTTATGTTTTTGTCTGAGCTCTTCTCAGTGGTTTGTTAGCTTATGTAGCCAGGACACCATCAATCAAATGTGATAAAACTACAACCACATGCAGTTTTGATGAAACACATCAGTTGTGTTTCAACCATTAATAACCTTTTTGTCAAAGCCATATTGTTACTTACATGACAAACAACAGCCTGTCCATTGTGGTGAAAGTGATGCTCCAGAACTTGACTCATCTGCTTCATCTGACTGAGATTGACACTGTAAAACTATCAATTCTGTTCTTCCTCCATTTGGTTGTAAATGGACTGCACTTATATAGCACTTTTCCAACTTATCAGACAAAGCACTTGACAATTTAGCTCTCATTCACACACAGCAGTGGCAATCCATGTAAGGTGCTGGCCTGACCCAACAGGATCAACTAGTTCAGTGTCTTGCCCAAGTACACTTCAGCACGTTGACATGAAGAACCAAGCACGATCCCAACTGTTGCTCCTGTACATACTGACTGCAAGGACATCAGTTCAGAATCAGAATAAGACTTAAAATATGTATGTATAATAAGTATTTTGTCCTGGTGTTTGCTCCACATATGTCATGTGGAAGAATGAGAACAAAAACAGAGAAAATAATGGATAACAAAATAATAAGAAATGACAAAAATAGGGATTACAATTAAAATCTATTTACACTAACAATTATGAAAGCAAAATGTCACAAAGAATTGGAAATCAAATTAATCTAGCTTTTCATTTTATGAATTCTTATGAGCTACTAGGAACGGTGTGACATACTATATATGAAATACGTGGGAGTGCAAAATTTACATGTGACATGCACTCAATAATTACAATGTATAATAGTCAAAGTGGGGAGCAGTGTTTAATGTACAATGTTGTATGTGAATACGAGATGATTAAATAAATGGCGTACAACAGGTAAGTCAATAAATGATATAACGGTGGAGGTGAAATGCAGTGTAGGAAAAAAAAAAGAATGGCTTGGAAATACCTGTATTACATTATTACTGACTTGTGTGAAGCCATCTGTTGTAGAGGTGCCCCAAGTCACAGTCTACTTTTAAGGCCTTTATTGTTGAAGCTTATGTTGTGTATGTTCCTAAATACTTTCAGTTTTATCAAGTATTTAAGTACTGTAATTAATATACACACACAATAGGGTTTTTAGAAGATGGGTTATCATTGATGAAATGCACACATCACACACAAGTGATTTAAATGTTTTAAGAATAGATATGATCTTTCAGATTATCTGGGTGACTCACCACCTTTGCCAGGAGAAAATGGGTGCCCACAACACAACAGTCATTGAACACATAGTGATCCTTAAAACATTATGTCATCTTTAGGCAATGGAACAAACAACTGATGCTACAGTTTTTGTCACTTAGTTTGAAAAAAGAGAAACATGTTGCATTATGAATCAAGACATGCAAAGTCAAATGAGTTTATGAGATTTGCAAATCATTGCATTCTGTTTTTATGTAGATTTCACACAGTGGCCCTACTTTTTTGGAATTGAGGTTGTACAAGAAAATGAAAGTCAGTTTAAAACCATCCACATTTCCCATCTGATGTAGTCCTTACTTGAGTTGGATCATTGTCGATCTGTATGATGAAGCTCCTTCCAATTAGTTTTTAACTTCATTGTATTTTTCAAGTGTTTTCAGGTGTAACCATGCTGCTGACAGCACGGACCGGTGATTATCCAGCTGACTTTAGATCAGTCCTTTTAATACCTCTGCCCACAGACACTTTTGTTGATGGAAGAGAAAAGTGCTCATCCCAAAAGGATGATCCCTGACCGGTCTCTGAATCAATTAAGAACAAATATTAGGAGTGGCATGATTTGTGCCCATTGCAACAAAGGGCAGAGTGTTCTCAGTCTGTCTCTGTCCAGCAGGATCTCTTCTATCTTAATGACTCACGAAGCCGCGTTTGCCCTGCACTTGCCGGGTCGCTGGCTCCAACCCCCCACTCCTCCTTCCTGCTTGCTCTCATCTAATGCTAGAATATTGTTTTATAGCCCTTTAGACTGGCTGTCGGAGTGTCTCCAGACTGCATATGCACTCCAGAGATGGACACACCCACACTAAATACGCACACTCCTTTACATTACAGAATTTTATTTTTTCCACTTGGGAAGTTTTCGTTCGTCCTTGTTTCTGTTGTTAAACATATATCGTTTTTTTTTTAAGTACAGTAACAAGAAACAGTCAGCAAACTCCAAATCATGCGGCTCATTATCCAAAAACATCCACACAAAAGTCCCTCATAAAAATGCGCAGTGCGCGTTTGTCGCAGACGTGCGCTGCGCATTTTCAAATCAAGCGGTCAAGGTGACAGCAGGGGCCGGGTGAGGACTAGATTTGCAGAGGTGTGGAGTGTGTGGATGCCACAGTGATCCACTAGACTGACGTCTCACCGGTAGCGCAGACGAAGACCGCAGCCCGGTTATTTTACAGACTTCAATACAGCCAAGCAGTCGACATCTCTCCTGCAGAGAGACAGAGAGGAGGAAAAAAAGAGAACTTCAGCAACGACACGCTGTAGTTTTGCAGCATGTTCCACCTTCGGCAATCTCCGTTTAAACGCACTCGCTCAGCAACTGTTTGATTTTGCTGGTGTGCAGGCAATTTTTTTTTTGGGAAAAGATTCGTCCTTTCCCCCTTACGGCTGATGTAAAGAAAATCTCGCCCTCTATATTGGAATGATGTGGACCTCTCATGATACTGTTGGATTTGTTTTCTTAGCCGGATTTTGTGTGCAATTCGGATTCTCCCTTGAAGGTAAGAATCGCATAGTTTCTTCAGTCTTATCTCAGTGTCATGGTGTCGGCATTGCTGCCCTGCACGATGGAAGATGCTCGGTCGGAGAAAGTGTTAAAAGTGCGCAGCCTTTCTGGGGGTAAAATGAGAGGAAGCTGTTTAGAGGAAAACTGGAGAGGTAAAGTGGATTCCAGCGAGCACAGAAAGGGGAAAGAGAACGATTAAAACCGAGAAGGCTGCGTTTTTCCACTGGTGATGACGAAAAAAAAATGCAACTGGTGATTGTTTGGAATCAAGTGGTTGCGGAGTGGAGAGAGCGGCTGTTTTGTTTGTCTTACATCCTCTCAGATAGAAAATAGGTTTTGGCCTTGAAAGAAATAACTTAATTTTAACAGAGGATTTGCGTGAAGGAAAAACAAATAAGCGAGGAGGCTGGGGGAGGGGGGGAGGTGGGTTCAGCAGCACGGACGCTGCTGCGTGCAGCTGTCCATGGTCCTGAAAGCGACTCTCCAGAGCTGCTCTGCCCTGCTTCCATCTGACTGAGAACGCTCTTTCAAACTGCCTCTCTACTCTTCGTCCTCCTTACAGCCGCATTAACAAAATCACCGATACACAAACCTATTAAAAGTCTAAAGCGGCCGTAGTTTCTTACACTGAATGTAAATTCTATCAAAGTTTGCATACACTAATATCTTCAAGCTTTATTCTGTCGTCGCCACCGCTCTCCATTACGCTCTAGTCCATTTATAGCCTCAGTCAAAACCAAACTCGTTTATTATTCTTTTTTTTTCATCCCTTAAGCTTTTCACGTTTGTCTTCGTTGTGATGCAGTTAAGTTAATTTAATCTCAGAGGTGTCACACAGCTGGACCGCGTCCACATATAATTACAAACAACCTGGACTGTTAAAGGAACAAAAGTAAGAACCTCAAGCTGCTCCTAATTAATGTAGCCACGGTGCGACTGTACGTTATGTAAATTGCCAAATGAAGACGCGTCAGTATGTGTGACATTGAATGGGGAGGGGGTGGGGGGCGCCCCCGCCGCCACCACTACAGCCACCCCCGCTATCTCTTTCAATTAAAACAAAAACGCACCTTTATCAAGCGCTCGGTACCAGTAACACAGCTGCTGTGGCCGCACTACCCGCGTCACGGTCACGGCTGCAGCCACAAGCAGGCCAACAGAGTGATCATTCGTTTTATTTCCGTGTGGAAACTGTTCTTATATCACCCCCTCCTCCTTCCTCCTCCTTCTCCTCCTCCTCCCCCGCCTCTCATCTGCAGGTCGCTTCACGGATCTGCCCTCCAACATGACGGTTAAAGAGGGGCAAAACATAGAAATGGCTTGCGCTTTCCAGAGCAGAACCGCGTCGGTCTATTTGGAGATCCAGTGGTGGTTCGTGAAGGCGCCAGAACCCACTGACGGCGAGGAGAACGCCGAAGAGGTACACAGATCACCCCACCACCCTCTTCCTTTTCTCTCTCCCCCATCAAGAAATGTGCAAGTTATGTTTTAATCACACCCCACCCACGCATAAAGGGACTAAGGGCATCTAACGTGTATCCGCGCTATTACGCACAAGCACCTTATGTCATCAGCGTGCTTGTGCAGCAGCCATGAGGACAATGTCAGACACCAGAACTTTCTATTTACATATTTTCTTACAAGAAACAGCATGTTGGAACCTTAAAATATCATCAATAGCTGGTGCCGTGAAGTGATCCCAAACTGGTTTAAACTTATTTTTTAACAACAAATCTGGACAATATCATGATAGGTTTTAACAAATGAGTGGAAACAACTGCTAAGTTTTCAACAACACACACTCAAATAATTAGTTTAAAGAAGAAATAACTGGTTTGGTTTTTAAAATCCCTAAATTTGGGTTGTTCAACTTTTTTTTCACATATTTTTGGATTAGATGTCTCTTCTTTCCCTTAAACAGTTAAAATAATCCCTTTGCACACTGAGCAGGGAGCAGTGAAGAAAAAAAATAGGAACATTAATCAAGGAGTACTGTGAAAAAAGAAAAAAGCAAGAGCTTATTCTGGATATTAATTACAAGATAAATGAAGTAAATTAGTCTGTCTGTTCATGAATGGATAAAATGTGGCTGAATCAATAAAGCCAAACCATATTCTTGTATATTGCCTCATTAAACAGTGCATTGGAAGCACTTTGGCATTATGTTATGTATTGCTGTTGCATTACCGCTGGTTATGACAGCTTCCCTTGCTCCAATTAATGATCATCTGCTTAGTGAACGAGAGCAGCTACATGCATTGACTGCATTGAAACGGATGGAGATGTGCTGCTTATGTATTGTATGGCAGGTAGCTGCATGTCAAGATTTGGAAGGGTTGGCGTGTTGTTATGACAGACATCAAACGGTGCTCTTTCTATTCCTGTGACAAAGACGTAGAGATGTGTGTGTGTTTGTGTGTGTGTGTGTGTGTGTGTGTGTGTGTGTGTGTGACAGAGGGTGGTTGGATATCCATGTGGCTTTAATTATTGTTCAATTGTTGCTTGGCTCTCGCTGTGGCATCGGCCAGGCTTTGATGTGGGTTTGATCCCATGTGACTCTTGGATGTTGGGCTGAAGTGGCCTATTGATGCAGACATCGCATTGTTACCCACATTTCTTATCACGGATGGCTGTTTGAAAATGAAAACTGCCATATATGTGTGTGTGTGTTTGTACTGCAGCGCTGCATTTTGAATGGGGACAGAGTCAAGGCTGTGAGAGAGAGAGAGAGAGATGCTGCTCGGGAACCAGCTGGTCCCGCTGGACATTTAGAGGAAATGATGGTGACGTCTTTGAATGTAAGCTGCTTTAAACGCAAGAGAGCACAAACCTTTGAAAGGGTGACATGAAAAGAGCAACACTGAGAGACACAGGGAGCAGTTTCACATCGAAAGAGTGTAGAGGAAGGAAAAGTAAGAGTCGGGGTTGAATGGGAGGGTGGGTACTTCATCTTCAAGGATCAGTTTTCGACTTTACAAGCATTCCAGTGTGAGACTGTACTATTTTTAGCTAGTATTCTCCTTATCCAAATTTAATCTTCTTTCAATATAACTTGTGAGTCATATCACAAAGAAAAACATCAGAAATAACACAACCCTACATTTGTACCTACACAAACCATATGGAAATGCAATGTTCTTTCCAAAGATAAGCATTAATAAATGAATAGTGTAACACACCCATGTTGTTTGAAGTGTTTCCAGGTCCACTCAAGTATGCAAGATCACATGAACATATGGATTCTATATTTCCCAGCTGCTTCATATCTGTGTTTTATTCACATGCAGCAGCAGCAGCAGGATGCATAATTCAGCTAACAAGATTTTAACTGCAAATGTAAGGAGTCTTTATTCCAGAGCGTTAGAATTCATGTATCACACTGCACTGATCTGCTACTTTATGTGACCGACCTAAGGCTGTAGTTTCTTGGTTTGGGGTGAATTGCAACTCACATTCAAATCTGTGCTGAAGCAAAGACATTATTAACATATTAAGCATTGAACCTTACAAAAGTTTAAACCTTTTCACTTCCTTTTAAGTAGGGAACTGTGGGATCTCCGGTGCGCCAGTGTTCGCCAGACAGCTAATTTTCAACCTCAGGCCTCTGATAAGGTGTTGAGGGAATCGAGATAAATCTATAGATGGCTGCAAGAACACTGCCAGGGCAAGATGGAAGAATAAAAAAAGTTTTTCAAATGGTTCTATATTGTCAATAAAAGTGTACAAAAAATCTTTCAGGTGTGTGGTAGAACGATCTGTTTCAACTTGCAAAAGCAAAGGCAAAGTCTGTTTTTTCCTTCCCAAACCCCTGAGGCATTGCATACAGTGTACACCTATGTGGATATTCAATAGGCTAATCTTAGCTGCTGTGATGCAGTTGGTCCAACTTGTAATAGCAGTGAAGTCTTTTATAATCAGAACTGTGTAGGATCGAGCTCTCAGGCTGTTTGTTGTATGTGATGGATGAGAAAATTTGCTTTTGTCGTCTGCTGCTTCTAACTGACAGTGTTCTGGCCCTGCACCACACTTTGTTTGACCAGACGATGGATCATGATTAGACACTGCTTTAGTTTAAGGTCATGTTATGCATAATTCTGACTTCATATTTTTATTCTGGGGCTCTATTGAAATAGTTTTGGACCATTTGTGATTCCAAAAAATTTTTTTTCCAAAATGAGCTTTTATGCCCTGCTCGTGGGCCGAGCTATGACCGAAACATACAGTGACTGAGCACCACCGCTTCCTTCCAGAGGCTACATGAACAGACTGTAGCTTTACAATTCAATGTCGCTTTCCTCATTTATCATTGGAAATGTCAGCTTTTGAAATCCAACCACAAATGTTCGAGCAGCAATCAGATGTGGAACATGTAATATCCGACCTCTTTCCTCTTAGATTATAGTAAATTACAGTATAGTGTGATTACCCTTACATCTACAATGCTATTGAAACTGAAATGCATACTTGCAAAACATAAATGCAAACATATTTTTTGAGGGAAAATATAGAAATAAGAATATCATTACTTTCTGACTTTACTGCCACAAGCTCGTTGGTTCCTAGCGAAGATGGAATTAATTAAAAAATATCTCAAAAACATAGACTTTCACTATGAAACAGGTCTCAGTAATTCCCTAAAACACTAGGTTTTTAATCAAAGATGACCGAAACACAAGGAAATGCTGCAGTTCTGGGAGACTACTTTCAGCATTAGATTAAAACACATGTGCTTTTCTAGTGAGTATTTGGGGCAGCAGGACAGGATATGTGGGACTGAATCAAAATAATGAATAATGTGTGTAATGAACAAACATGCCACCCAGTTTAACAGCGCTGGTCCTTGAGGTGTTTTGCAGCAGCAATTCCTTTTCCTACCTTTGTCACAAAGGTATAAGGTATATCCAACTATGGAGACACACATAACACTTGTTGGTGCACGGGATTTGTTGACAAACAGAAATATTTGCAGTCTTAGTCTATCCAGCTACTCTTGATGGGATTTGAAGAAAAACAAACATGCAAAAGCAATGACAACATCTCTCAATTCAACCATCTGTTTGCTACTCGTTTACATATTGACCATAAAAAAATAGTAGCACTTTGATTTGTGCCGTCTTCACAAAAGTACATTAGTATTGGAGGACAAGTCAAGACGTCCAAGAAGTCCAAGGAGAAAAAAACAAACATGTCAGCAGAGGAAGCTGTTGTTTGGATCCGGCTTCCACAACAAGTGGTAAATGATTCTGCTCTCTTATAAATGTGATGAGCACACACACACACATAGAGGTAGAAAAAAAATATTCACACCTCCACGTCAAACAGGAGTCATGCTGCTACACTTGTGATGTTGTTGATTCTAGTCAAAGAGTAAAGAGAGGAGGAGGTGCTGGTGCTGGTGCTGGTGCATCACTCTGAATGACATTTTAACTGCACCTTTTTTTCTTTTTCTCTACAAACTGAGGCAGCGAGGGTCATGATTACACATGTTTAGATTGTGTTGTCAGATTTTTTTTGTATGTGTTGTAGAGATTCTGGATTACAATACACACAGTTGAAAAGGTAGCTTTAAAAGAATAATTGTGTGTGCCTTTATTTTACAGATTTGAGGATGGATTTAAAAATTAGGAGCAGAAGCAGTTTGACAGAAGGCTTATTTAGTACTTCTGTCATTTCCAAATGCATTAGTGTCACAGAAAAAGGCATTTTTTTATTTCATTTTTATAAGCAGGGTATATTTTTGATATCAACTGTCCAAGGTGACAGTAATGAGCTGGATGACGTCTTGAGTAATAGGTGTAGTGAGTCATGCTGTCTCTGGAGAACTAGGATACAGTCCCCTTGTTCTGTTTTTGGTAACCTCCTGGAAGACAGTGATCCAGGTTCAGTAGTGCATGTCATCTTCAGATTAGCATTTGAAACTTTTTATGGTTTCCCAATTTTGTGCACAGGCTTAAAAATGACCTAAAAAAGGTTAACCTTTTGAGTTTACAGTAAGTCATGACCCTGGTCTCATTAGTAAGGCGTATCTTCAAACCCACAGGTCAGAATTAGTATAAGCAATGTTGAACCACATAAACATAGTATTTTGCCTTTATTGCCTATATTATTTTGTCATAATAAAGTGAATATAGGATCTGTAGTATTAGCTATTGAGTGAAAAACACTTACTACTGTGCTCTACTGTTTTGTTCTGCAGGCCATACTGCTATAAAGTGACAAACAACTTTTGCTGCGATATAGGGCCCATAAAATATATTTAACACCTAAATCACAAGACTTAGAACTTTCAAATGGTGTGTAGGATATAAGGTTGTGTTTTGATGGGATGCTGAATAAAACTAGCATGGGTGGGCAGGTTCTTGGCAACAGGTTAAAGCATAATTTGTACCTGCGATACCAGTTCTGCCTCCTAGAAATTACAAGCTGATGGTTGGGTTGAGGGAAGGCACAAGAAAAGGCACAGGAGACAAGGAGTACAACCAGTTTCTAGAAACATAGGGGTATTTTCCAAAATCTTAAAAAAAGCAGAAAACCACGTGTGTAGCAGCAAGTGAATTAGTTTAAACATTTAGTTTCACTTATGCATTATACATTGCAATCTGAAAAGTCAAAACCTGTACTGTATAGGTGTTTTATCTGTCATTTATCTTTTCATTTGCATTTCTGTTGATGTAACATGTTAGTGTAATGCTATGCAGCTGAAGAGAATAAGCAGTAATTGTAAATCTCTAGATGGCAGACATCATAGTTCCAGATCAGCACCATCTATCCAGCTGATTTAACCACCAGACACAAGTCACATCTGTAGTTAATAAAGAGGGGAAACGTAATATGCTTTCACCAGTGGAGGCAATAAATACACCAACAGTAAATAAGTTTATCCTGAGGCTGTGGATTTCTGCTTCGCTGCTTTGACCTCCATCATAGAACTGGAAGACACAGAAAGAGACGAACACGGCCGTGGAAAATGAAAGTATGCCACACGTGATGGACAAACCCTCCTTTCCATTTATTTCAATTTAAACATACACTACTGAGCCCCCCATTTTTTCAGTTTTGATGGAATCCCCCTTTTAATTTTACTTTTAAAACCTAAACCCACCTTATTTTGAAGAGGTGGTTTGATCTCTCTTTTTCATCCAGCTAATCCGCTCGCTGTTGTTGTCCATAAGATCAATTTATTGGGTAAAGCTTTACAACCCTGTCCACCGGTAATTCTATTTGGTGTGGGATTATATGTCGGATGTAAGGGGGGGAAAACACAAGAAAAGCTGAGTAATGTAACTGTTATGATCCTTTGAGGCAATGCTCTGTTAGGTTGTACTTACATATTTATATTCATACCACGGTAAAAAACAGTTTAGACTCTATTTAATGTTTTCTGAGGGTTGGATAAGAAAAAGCATTGCATATCTGGATTATCAGAATGGATACACCTTGACAGCGGGCATTTTGAAGCTGGATCAAACAAAGGCTCAAAGAATCTGAGTTGATGCCGGAGACTCAGTGTAGATGTGTGCTTCATTCTGCATTTTATTACTCACATACTGAGCACCTGAACGGCTCGGCTGCGGCTCAATTCAAATATGGATTTACCTGACCTGGGATATGTTAAGCAATGGTGTGATGCCTCTGTAAAAATGAGTTGAATTTAAAAAAAAAACAAAAACAAAAAAAACGGGGCCTGCCCTCTGCCCAGGCTCGTGAGAGAAAATACTGATCGGCTGAGGCCTGTGGTCAGAATACAAACGACTATTACATAAAACATCCACTGGTGCACTTTGACCAAAATGCACTCAAGCCACAGCAAGCTTTACTTCTCTTAACAAGTGAGTTTATAAATCCAGTGAGTGTAACAGCAAGGAAGCATAAAATCCATTGGCTGCTGTGCTCTCTGAGTGACCTTACTGTCTGCCTCTCCGCCCCTCCATCACTGCCTGACTGCAGCCTCCTCCAACACTCTCACTGAGATAACGGCACCATGAGTCAATATGATGCGCCAGGCGTAGTCCTGGTAACTGCTCTCATCAGCCCTGTCGCCCTGCTATGCACACACATGTCTGTAATGATTGTAATGGTTTCCAAACGGTTTGCCGTGAATGCAGGTTCTCCACAGGAAGCTGCTGCTTGTGTGTGAGCATGCATTGTGTGCAACGCAAGAGACGGCCCGCTGCTTTTCTTTTCCAATAGTGGACTACTCACTGTCAGGCTCCACTACAGTCATCAATCATGGGTAGAAGGCTTCCTCTGAAATGATGCTGCATTACTGCATCATGCTGCTGATGCACCAGTCGTGTGTTGTGCTGCACTGGTGTTACGTCTCACCACTTCCCAAAACAAATCACACAAATAAAATGAGTGCAAGTGAATATAAAAATCCTATGGTAACACCAAAGCCACAACTGATCTAACAAAAACCTTAACTTTTCTCCCCCTTCTGCCCCTCAAAAAGCAATCTGAAATGGTCTGAAGTGGGAGATTAAACAAAAATGTTCCTTTGAGTAGGCAGGCCGGTAGGCAGGTGTAGATATTGTTGGCATATCCTTGTCAGCTGTCAATCAAACTGGAAAGTGTTTCATTAGCAGTCATACTGTAGAAAAAAGGGTTCCAGTCCCCACCCTGTGACCCTTATGGGGTTAAGCAGTATAGATAATGGATGGATTGATTGATTGACTGATTATTGATATTTGATAAGGATGGCAGCTTTTTAAAGTCTTACAACTGAGGAGCTAATTAGCTACCTAATTAGATTGCAAATGCAATGTTAGCACTAATTCCTTTTGGTCTCCAGCAAGCCAAGCTGCACTACAAGGCATGTCTTCATGTTTCTAAGTTAGATAAGAAGGAGACAGTACTTGGTTGCACCCGTGGCCTGATGATTAAAGTATATACACCTCCTTCGACCTGACGGCAGGTGTTCATGTTTTCCAAAGTGATCATTTTGTTCAAATGTAGCTAAATTAGCAAAGAATCTACTTAAAACTCTGCTGGTCTTATTTGATTGTCGTTGAGTGGTCAAATGACAGTTGTTATCTGGCCCATAGATATGGTTGAGTAGGACGGCTACTACAAAACCATAGCCATATGCTTATTATCGCTGATACATTTGGCAATTAGGTGACATCTAGTGGTCATAGTAAATATGACAGAAGCAAATGTGGCAGCTGGTGACGTAACTTACAAGCGTCTGCAGAGGGCGGATGTCAGGGTGGATGTGTGGGAGACAAAACGCAGTACTTTCAAACAGGAGAAACCAGTTCAATCCTATCAGTCGGTACGGTGGTGTAGTGGTTAGCACTGTCGCCTCACAGCTAGAAGGACCTGGGTTCAATTCAATTGCATGTTCTCCCCGTGTCTGCGTGGGTTCTCTCCGGGTACTCCGGCTTCCTCCCACCATCCAAAGACATGCATCTTAGGTTAATTGGTGACTCTAAGATTGTCTGTAGGTGTGAATGTGAGTGTGCATGGTTGTTTGTCTCTGTGTGTTGG
>JAUMHL010000013.1:29944434-29967049 GCA_032362345.1 Sandelia bainsii
GACAGCTGGGATAGGCTCCGGCACCCCCCGTGACCCTTACGAGGACAAGCGGTTAAGAAAATGGATGGATGGATGATTAATCCCCTTAACAAGCAACAATCCTGGTCCCTGATGATTGTTGGATTTCTGGCATGTCAGAAATTCTGGTCGCTTGTCTTGCAGCATGAGAGGTTCCACAGTCTGATTTTGTGATATCAAAATATGTGGAGTGGGCTTGTTTTAATATTATTGGAGCAATAAATTTGGTATGTTATGGCTAAAGCTGTATTGTAGAGACTGTTGTTAAATAAAACAGAACTTTGTCTTCCAGCTATCTGGGACCATCTATTATTCTTTTTCCCCTTCCCCTCTGTTTTTGCAAATACTGAGGATACATATATGTTCTGTGAACACATTTCATTGGAATTCTCACTGTACCAACCAGAGGCTCCATGCTGACATTTAGTACAAGCTCCTAATTGCAGCCCATTGACCGACCGGTACAGTGTGAGAAGAAAAGTCTGAGGTTTTGGCAAAGAGGGAGCGTAGTAAAACATATAGTGTGTCAGCACGTGATATGGTATGACATGATACATGTCTCTTTTAGAGTTGTAGAGATTTATCTATCTATCTAGCATATCTGTATGATGTAGCATAAAAACAAAGAAAAAAGTAATAATGGTGTGACTCATCAATGTGTTTCTAATTTGTGGCTACAATGGAGCTCTATGGCACAGAGGAATGAGCTGTATGAGGCTGTGGTTACATACATGCTTTCTCTTCTTTGAAAATCAAAGTGCTGGAATGACTCATTGATCTGTCATGCAACCCAAACATAATGCATTTTGAAATTTGAAGGTCACAGAGATTTTTTTTTTTTCTCTTTCAACTGCTCTTGGATTTTCATATTTTTTATTTGCTCTTCCTTTCATGGTCTGCCTTTTAGTGTTATGAACCCTCTCTTTCTGTGGTTTTTGTCTGCAACATGGCTCCACAAGCTGTGGTTTTCAGCATTTTAAAAAATCTTAAATAAGTAAAACTCATTTAGAAAGGCGTGTGTACACATTTAAATCAGTAAATAATGCTGCTGTATTTCTATTTCTGAAAGCCTCGTTGCTTTCTTCCTTGGAATTCTCCTTCCTAAAGTGCTAGTAAACCCCTGATGTAGGACTTTAAGTAACTATGTTGTGGGAGACAAGGCGGCTTTAGCTGTGCTGGGTCCATTCATGTGCCGTGGAGGGATGAGATGATGGAGGGATGGTTGAAGAGACAGGCAGATGGAAAAAACATATGGGAGGTTTCATGCAATAAGGACACAAGACATCTCTAGGGAAATATGTGCAAGAGATTCATATGTGCATGAAAAGCCATGCCATTTACTGTCCTAACACAGCTCCACAGCTCTCCCAAACTGTGTGACATGAACACAGTAGACTCACAAAGCAGGAACTTAATGTTTTATTAAAGCAAGCTCCGTGCTTCTCACTCATGATGAGGGAAGCAGAGCTAAGTGTGGCAAATTAACTCAGTGACTCACTGTAAACAAATATTTCAAGTTTTGCTAACATGCTTACAATGACAGAGTGTTAGCATGGTGATCTGTGGTGAATTACGACCGCATCAGAAATACACCTTTGAGGTTGTGGCTTAAGGACTAGAATTAATGAAAGTGATGAACCTGATTGGTTTAATTCCACCTTCCACTCTTGGATTAAATTAGATAAATGAGCATGTTAATTGGTACCTTGTGGACTCCAGGAAAACTAGCTGTCACATTAGTGACATTAGTGATAAGAACAATAAAACCTTTATAAATGCATATGATGCTGGCTGAGATCAACTGCTCAGAGAAAAAAATTGATATGATTCAGCAGTATTCTGCCCTTGGCCTAGTTTCATGTATGCATAGTCCTATTTGCTGTTTCACTCTGTCTATGCGGAGTTGATGGCCTGTGTTCTGTAAATTTTGTCACATGCTAAAGTCTCAAGGAGTTTGTGTGGACCCCTATGCAGACATCAACGTTGCCCGATCATGGGAGAGGGACAAGCAACCAGATCTATGAAAGCAAGCCCAACCTTAGGCAACCTTATGAGTAGTGTTATTTCCACAAAATGACAAATTAAATATAAAGGATTAACTGCTATGTTAGAGACAGCAATTCATTTAAAAAGTGTCGCTGTCTCTCTAAAAAGTAATAATATCATCCTAAGCACAGAATAATTTCAGTGCAGCATCGTTCATCGCCCCTGAGACAATGAATGTAAAGAAGTTGCAGATAACGAACTGCAGGTAATTGATCGACGAGAATGGCGCTGCGTTTCTTTTATGTTTTTTGCTGCTGCCGTGTTGAACAGGATCAGCATGATCTTCACATATTTCACAATTACAGAATCTGCAAATCTTTGAATCATCACCACAGTGAGCTCCCATATGGAACGAGATTAAAAAAAACATCATCATTGATGGCTCATAAATGGCACAATTTAGATGTGTTTTAATTTGAATGGGAGAGGGGAGGAGAGAGATGGATCCTGCAAAAGGACAAACAAGACTACTTTTGCCATTAGACAGATATAGAGGAGTGAGACAGGAGATAGAGAGCAGCCCAAATAAGCAACTACACTTTTGGAAACAAGCCCAATCTGCAACCCTCAACTAGACGTTTGTAATAGGCAGACCTGGCAACAGTGGCAGACATCTGTGTACTGCCCAGTATTTTAATTCCTGTAGCACACCAACTGTAAATGTACTCAAAAAGTCAACTGGACACTTGTTTTGTGCACTGCATGTATGTACTATATTCCACATACTTGGTTCCTATGTTTTGTTTTGACTTATTTAAGTTTTTCATCCAAAAACAGCAAAAGAAGGAGCTCCTTCTCTTTCTGTCAGGAGCCCAGTGATTTATTTAAGCCCGACTACGCTAGTCCAGACTTTATCTGGCTTCAATCTACATAATTGCTAAAATCTTGTGACCCACAAGATGATTAATGACTTTGAACCATTTGAAAGATTTTTTGGCCATTTCAGGGCAGTGCAAGGAGCTGTAAATGCAAAACTGACACTATTACCAAAGCAGTTTGGTTAAGGTAGAGAAAGACTGTGCTTTTGTATAAGTAATAAGTTTGTATAAGGCTCTATTAAGTTAATTAACTTACTCTAAATTTATTTTATTTTAAAATAAATCTGTTGTTTGGGTACATTTTATTGATATGTTCAGCATCAACGTATTTGTGACTACTACTAGTATTATGATGTTATATATAATACTTGTCAACATATTGTCATTATGTTAATAGAAATCATAATCTCATTGCAATTACCTTCCTACAAAAAATGTACTCCTGATTTCAGTTTGATTGAGGTTGCAGGAGACAGGGTTGATAAAATTATAGTTTGTGTTAAGCAACCAGCACATAGTATTTTATTTTGTAGCGCACAAAATCTCAAAGAAAAGGTGGTCACCTCCAAAGTCTCATTGGCCACCCCTGGTGCCACCCCTGCTATGCAAAGTCAGAGGGTGATTGGTACTATATGTAGAACCTTCAGATCAAGGAGAACTGGTAAAATCAAAAGCTGAAATCATTACCAATATATATAATTAAACATTAACAATATTTATTGGTTATGTAAATTTAAGGTGTATACTTATTTTTTGTCTCAATAGACTGGCTCAGAAAAACAAACAGAATTCAATTGAATGCACACACTGCTGCTTTCACATGTCTATACTGTACATTCACTGCAGCCAGAATATTTATACACAGCCTTCCCATAATCCACCATATTCCTCTTGGTGCTTTAATCAGCAGCAGTGAAGGCAGAGAAGGCTTTATATATATCACAGTGGGGCAGGAAATTAAACATGGATTAGGGAGATGGTTTATCTTTGCTGTTTGATGGCAAAAGCAGATTATAATACACGGGTAATGATGGAGGTGTTAAGTTTTGCTGTGCCTTTAACACCATGGAAGTCAGCTTATACACACACTGTCTGTTTTATTCATGTTAACTTGAAATGCACAAGCTTTATTTCATATATCTTTTATTGCTGATATGGCAGTGAGGATTAGCCTGAGAATAGCACCTGCTACTGCTGCCTGATTTTCAAAATATCAGCGCTTCACCTTTGAAGCACATTCTCATTTTTCTGGTGTTTTTAACTTCCACCTCAGTAATCTGTGCACCAAAATGCTTTTTGTTTTTCTAAAATTTAAATTAATTAAATTTCTATGCTGCTAGTGGGAAATCTGAACCACACACACACACACACACACACACACCTTTTCTTCTCAGTTGGACACAGACATGTGAGGTGTGCCATTATATTTGTTTATCTTGTGCACAAGGGTGCAAAAACCACTGTCGCACATACATTGTTGCAAACAGGACTTTATTGCTTCTGGTGTCAGCCCCGGTAACCGCTTTGCAGCCTATCCACAATCGGAAGAGAGTAGGGCTTAATCTCCTATCAGACTTTTTCTAACAGGGTTTGGAGATAATTCAATCAGTGCATCCTTTGCTGTCACTGTTCTTCTTGACCCCTCTGTTACACTGTCACCAAAACTGAATCCATTCGGAGTCACAACAGCAGGCGTCAGACTCACAGAAGCGCTTTTCAGATTGAATCAGAGGCTTCTCCAGATGCCTATACATGAAACCTTTGATGTCAGCTCTGCTGGAATACTCCTCCATTGTTGCCTTCCCTTGCTCTGTCAGTCTGTGCAGTGTTATCAGATGCAGATGCAGGGATGTAGTTTTATTTATTTGCAAGTCTTGGAAAAAAAGTGTTTGATTGGCTTCGTGTAGGGATAAGTATCTCTCCCTCTTGGGTGTTTCTCTCAAAGATAATAACCAGCAATGCTTGAAAAAGTATATCCATCCACTTCACGCTAAAAAATGTTTTATAATCCATTTCCTTGTTGCATCTCAGTTTCGTATCTGGGTTAAAAATCTTTCTTATCATTCAGCAGATGGGATGTTTTCCAGATGGTTTGAAGGGTCTTTGACGATTCTGAAAATAGCTTCAGAAAAACTGTAAATGTTCAATGACCTTCTAGTTTTTTCCAAAAATCGGCATTTAATTATCTTTCCTTTACATTAAAGGCACAAAGCGGGGCTATGTTAGCTGCTAGCATTACTAGCCTTGGGTGACTATTACTGTCAGTGCACTCATCCTCTTTTCAAATTGATAGTGAGGCTCGAGTTATGTTTTGCAGACTGTCGATGCACTGTAAAGATTTCAGGCAGCATTGGGTGGGTGTGTGTGGTTGATCTTTCCCTCGCTTCATGTCATCTCATCTTGAGTCAAAGATATCAAACACAGGACTGAATCTTTTGCTTTCTATCATGTTTTCTAAGGGATTTACCAACAATGAATCACAAGACGGCGAAGTGCTGCTGTCATGGTTACATTTCTGAAGCAAACTGCATTATAATTAACCCTCATAACTAATACATTTGCAAACCATGCTGATCATAGAAGCAAAAGAAAAAAACGAACAAGCTTTCTGGGACAGCCCAAAATAACACAGCGCAAAGGGACCTTTAGAGAAGCTGCTGTCTATCCTTCTAGGGATCCACTAGTTTCAATTCACACTGAGCTTGGAAAATTTTCTTTTAGAAACACTGCTGCATGTTCATGAATCTTTTCCCAACATGTTTTGAAGGCTGATACAAGTAGAAACTGACAATATAATAATGGTGCATTACATAATAAACAAAGAGAGCACATCATGTAATGTTATCAGTTATTACATTGTGTGCAAAAAGAAATACAAGAGCAACAACAGTACAAGATAAAAGACAAAACTCCGCCATTTACAAATAATGTTTGTACAATATGTGCACATTGTCAATGGCTACACTGGTGTTCCAGTCTAAGCTACTCTTTAGACTGTTAGGTCATAAAACAACTAAAATGCATGTGAAATATAGCAAATAAATCCAGTTGTATGTGATTTCCATTTGAATGTCATCCCTAAACTTGAAAATACTCATGGCACAGTTTAAATGTGGAGCATGCAGGCCAAGATGTGATGGGGGGTAGGATGGAAAAAGAGCTATGATAAATGCTCTGCACTTATATAGCACTGTCTACTGTATTGGTACTTAAAACTGCTTCCATTCACACACACTGACATCCCAGTGGTGGAGCTGCCATGTAGCCATCGGTGTCTTGCCCAAGGACACCAAGCCACCAATCTCAGGATTGGGGAACAACCACTGTACCTCCTGATCCAGAGCCACCCAATGAAATGCGTGCATTACATTTGTCTTTTTTGTCATGTTATTACAATATGTGTGAATTTATTAAATTTCTAACACAAATCACCACAAAACTCATAATGTAATTATTTCCAATGAGTAAGATTCAGAAAGTTATTACATTACGTGTTCACCATTTTTATTACATTGTTAGCAGATTGTATTAAATTTTTTTCTTACATATTACATTACATTATCAATTTTTCCAACTCGCTAGTCTTCTCTGTCTCTCCTGGTCTCACCTACGTAAGTACGGTAAACAAGACAGGGAAAAACCTCATGGTTAAAATCCATGTATTGTACTTACACTGTAAGAGAATGTGGTTAATACAGTAAAACCATAAGATAAATGAAGATTTAGCATAGAGGGATATTTAGACATTTAATCCCTTCATGACTAATATATTCCCAGTTTGACACTGAAGGAAGCACAATCTCTGTGTGCTTTAGAGATCTACTAAAATTGAATCTCAGTAAATGGCAAATGCTCTTCCAGATCACTGCAGGGGGAGTAGCTACTCCCAGTTGCCCCACTGTAGATCTGCCCCTGCTTTTATCTGAGTTACTATAAAAAAGTATTTTCAACACTATTGAACTTGACGCTGTTGATAACATGAATCTACAAATCCAGATATGTTAAATAAGGTAAAAATAAATAAGGTTTAAGCAGAAATCTAAAATGTTCAGGTCTTGTTAAGTTTAATTCATGCAAAAGTTCAAGGAGTGAAACATTTCAAAAATGTGATTTCTAACTATTTACTTTTCTCAACATTCATTTAAGTTCTTCTATTTGGAAATATAGCTTTTAGTTTGTTGCAATAAAATAAGCAAACGTTGGGAGCTATACACAGTAAAACTAAATTAAAGAAAATAGAAATTAAAAAAAGGAAAAACAAGATGAAATGTAAATACTCCAGTAAAGTACGAGTACTTCCAAAATGTACTTAAGTATAGTATTTTGAGTAAATGTACTTAGGTACTTACTACCTCTGCGTATTGACGTTTTTAATAAAGTTACCCATGAATTTATGTATTTTTTCTTGTTATGATTATAATTAACCATTACTAACCGTTACACTACTGAATTCCATTTTTATTAATTTTTACTTTATGAAATTCATTTGGCTTTTATGTTGTTGTTGTTGTTGTTGTGTGTGTGTGTTTATTTGTTTTTTCTGCTGCAAAATAATGACCGGGTTTAATGAATGACTTTCATTTTGGCGCGACAATCAACTAGATGACTCACCGCACTTCTTGAGTTGTGCAATCCATCACAGTGAACATTAATGCCACATTAAAAAATTTTTTAAGTTACTGTCATTGCCTCGTTATCCAGTGAAGCCTTTTCTAATTAATTTGTGTTTGAACTGCACTGACAATGTGACACTAGAAAAATAATCTATTCATGTGATAAATTACACACGTAAGTTTAAGGAGTCTTCTAATTGATTTTTACAAGAAATTAGTCTGATGGACAAATTAAAAAACATAAAACTTCACTACATCCATTTCTAAATGTATACATATTTTTCAACTACTTGTGCTGTGGAGTTTTCATTCTTAAGAGCATGGAACAGTGGAGCTTGCATTCCTTCTTTTACATTTGTATTTCTCCACTCTCCACAAAATAGTGACCAAGAAACATAATAATATGAAATGTATGTTATATGTATAATATGTTAAACAACATATAAAGCAATACAGCTCTGCAAGACATTATATAACAATAGTCTTGTGCATTACAATATGCCAGCCTCTACACTACATTTAAAATAGTGTTCACCTTCATTTTGTTATAGCATCTACAGTCTGCTTGGTGGCTGCAGGGCATCCTTTGTATATCTCGATTCCCAGGTTCCATGTTGCACAGGAACAAAGAAAACTAACCGAGAATTAGTATTCTTTATGTTCCACATGCAAGGACGTTTCTCTACAATTCTCTTCAAACTCTTTAATCTTTTAAAATGAATAATAAATAAAACATTTTAAAATGGTATATGTGATAATTATGGACCAATCAAAAAAGCAACTGGATGAATTACTTAAAACTGCAAAAACTTGGGATATAATACAATGTACTGTACAACGAGAACAGTTTTGCTTTCAGTTTAACTCTACATCATAATGGCCACAAATTATTGCCAGGGGCAGAGCTGAGGATGATTTGAGGTTTTAACTTACAGGACTCATGGCCCATAATGTTTTCCCTCAGGAGCTTAGGTCTAATGAAGTGGACCTTCATTGGCTATAATGATTAATTTCTCTAATGGCTTTAGGTCTTCTTACCAGTCTTCACTGAAATATAGATACTAACATGTCTGCTGCCAGATGTTAAATACTACATTCACTCAAATCTTCCTTATTTAGTAGAAATTAAACTTTTAACCATTTCCTACTCCATTCAGATTTTAGAACAAATGCCCAAAATTGACTTACCTTAAAATAAAATGTCTGCTGAAGCATAGTGGATGGAGCCATATAGAGTAAGGTCTTGGCAGGAAGCTCAACTTAGAGGTTTCAGGATAAAGATTTCAAATATTTGCCCAACCCAAACAAATGTCAAAGTCTGTGTAATTATCTTTGGCTTTGTCTGGACACAGTGGAGCCACAAAATAGCAGAAACTGAAAAATGAGAATTGTGCCTTGTTCTTTCTGTAGCCTAAATATGTCTGGGGGACTCTGTGAGCTTGATAAAAAGCATTGCATAAGCAAAGTTTAGTCATTACAAATAAAAAAAAATTAACTGTAGCAGGGCTGAATCAAAACAATGATGGGCCTTACTGACTGTCCAGTTTCTTCTACTGTGGGTGTGAAACTAAATACAAATTTGTGGTTCTGATATGAAGAGCTAGTGCTATATTACATGTTGTATGTGAAAATAACATCCTCCAGATTGCCAACATGTGACACACATAGAAAACTTTTGTTCAGCTGAGCTCACTCTTTCCCGTGAATTAATAAAGTATGATGTCCATTAATGATAAATACTAATACATTCATATATACTAAAAAGCTAGCATCCCATCTAACTCAGTCATTAGATTAAGACTTTTTATTCCATTTTAGTTATCCAGATGATTGCTGGTACATATGTAGGCTACACAAAGAAGACTAAATTCAACAAGTCCTCCAACTTTAATACCCAGAAAGGTTGTTTGTCCAAACCCTCTTATAAGACCGAAGTCACCATTTGTTCTAAGAGTGCCCACTCAAGGCAGATGGTTTTTAAAACTGTACCCCTTTTGACATCAGGTGCCAAAATGGCAGCTGGTGTAATGCTTATTTTTGCCCTAAAATGTCAAAAAGGCTGGACAACAAACAAAGCAAACAAAGTGATTTGATTGAGATTAAGCATAAAAACAGGGTTAGGCTAGGACGAGATACCTGCGCTGATCACAGACCAGAACAGACATGGCTAAAGGAACTAAGTCCCGATTCACTGTAACTGGACAGTTTCCTGCTGGTGAGGATGAAAAGGCAAACAAGGTCCTGCTACCATCGGACTTCTCGGTCTCCATCGCTTCCAGCAAACTCAAGTGACGTGGATAAGCTCAGACTGATTTGCCTGATTTTTCAGCTTAAAGACACCCGTCAATTCAGTGCTGTTGTTGCTTCTCATGAACTCACAAACTTTGGTATCTTCTGTATCTCACTTTTTCACATTTGTTATTATTAGTATAACACTTTTGATCTACTCTGTATTTTTATAGTAAATTTTTTGATCAATTCTAGATTAGTTATATTGTTTTTAACTTTTGATGTCAGTTTTACTGACTCCAGTCTCCTGTGTGAAAAACCTGTGCTTTGTTGTGCCACCATCCACCCCAACCTCCTGCTGGCAAACTTTGGGGGTATTTATAGTTGGTGGCCATGTTATGTTCACTGGAGCTGCTAGACATTGTCAAACCAGTAAGATGTATGTGTTGTGTTTTTTGGTGCTGTTACAAATGACCTACAATGTCGAATTTCACAGGAGGACAGTCCTCCAACCTAAACAACCATATACCTACATGTATGTCATTTGTCTAATTTGTTGAAAGAGTGCCCCCCATGACAGCTGGTGTCTATTGAAATTGCACTCTTTTGTTACCTGGCACCAAAATGGCAGCTGGCATCTGTTCAAATGACAACAAAATAGCAGCTACCTGGTAAGCCATTATGACTGCTGAAAAATCAAATGAGTCAATGTATGGCAGAGATTGGTAGCTCGGGAGGATTTGCACACAGTGCACATTTGCTTTCAGAGGGCTGTGGTTATCCATTATTGGCACTTTTGGGGCTGGTACATGCATGGAGAGATGGATATAGAACAAGTCAGAATTCACCATCGCTCACTGCGTGAACCTGTGTGCCACTTTGATAAATACCACTTTTCTTGTTCATAGAGACAGTTCCTACACACACATTTACAATTTATACTATGCATACTTTGATAAATGAGGCACCAGGAGATTACAAACTGTTATTTTGTTCATCTTTTTCCAATTAATAACAGGGAGAGCCAAACAGATACATCATCAGAAAACAATCACAGTGGAAAACATACAACCCAATTCATCCTGATGTGTTACAGTCGGCCTTGAACAGAGACAGAACATTGTTGATTCATCCTGTCAGTGTGACTGGACATGACTGGAGTACAGCACTGAGCTTAGTTTACATTCACAGGATAAATAAAGCACCATGTTCATTACGGATGCTTGTCTACTAACAATGCTCACAAGTGTGGGGATGCTGGCAGGCTGAAGGACCTGCAACGTGTCATTAAAGCAACCTAGTGACAGTGAAGTGACAAAAAAAAAATATGTAGGGACTGCATGGAGTGTAACTTCCTCAGACAGCATCCTTATCAGTCAGTCCTGTCCGTCTGCATTAATCTCACTAGCAGCCATGATGCTGATGGACTGTTAAGACAAAGCAGCACAGGTGAACAGAGTGAGTGTTTCTGTTCTTCTAGTGGACTAATTTTTTTACAATAAATAAAACTGTTCATTTTTATTTATGTGTTCTCTTTTTTTAGTGGGTGAATTTGAATTGACCATTTAATGAACATCTTACATCATTCCTGTAAAATATGGCATAAAATATGATATGACTAAAGTTACTGAGACTAACAATGTTAGATTTGACCAAGATAATCAGGCACTGTGCGGCCATTGTTGAACATCTGTGGTTGATTGCTGCCTTTAGCTCTGGCAGAGTTCACTCTAGTTGACCCTTATCAGCGGTCATTTGGGCAACCCATTATGTTGAGCCAGCAGCAGAGTTGTGAAACACAGCTGTTTGACAGGCTGTTCAGCCCAGAGAACCTATAGATACGTTCAGCGGAAAAGACTGAAGTCAGTCACCAGATCACAACCACACTGAACTGGCCCAAACTTGTGAGATTTTATTATAATTGTGTGTTGACAAAACTCACACATTTTCTTTTACATTACTGAGGATGTGACCCTAAATGGTGTCCTAAAACGGTAACTACTTATTTGCTACATAGAACAATGTGTCAAGCTGCAAAATAATTGGGGGGATGCCATTTTGAAATACTTATTTTAAAGATGTATTTGGGATCATTTTAAGCTTACAAGGGCTACAAAGAAGCAAAGCATCATGTGTCAAAACAAATAAATGTAGGCAAAAATCATTTTCACCTGCCATTCCTTGGAGGACTAAAAGAGCCTGAGCACATTAAAGAGTGTGATTAGATAAAAGTGCCGTCAGTGCTGATGTGTGTCTGACATTGATGGGGTGGATTCCATCTGCAAAAAAAAAAAAAAGATTCTGACAGACAGGGAGACAGAGCAGTCAGAGGCAGGTAATAAAGGTAAAAGTAAGAAAATACCAGAAGGGATTATTTCAGTCTGAAAGACGTTAAGAATCTTCTTGGGGGAAAAAAAGAGCATCAAAATGGCTGAAAATGAGGTAGGTCTGTGTATAATGTGTCTTATTGTACGGCGGCATATCTACTCCACTGCAGATAGTTAAAGACAGATGTGAAAGAATGTGTATGTGCACCACAACAGGAAAAGAGGGAAGCAGAGAAATGAGACTCCGCTAGGCTTCCTATATCCAGGGATAATAGAGCTGTCACAGTGTTTTGACTCAGGGCATTGATTCTCCCTTTAATTGCTTTAGGCCTCCGCTGGCTGGATAACAGTGTGAGGACATTACATTTAATGTATTGTTGCACTAGAACAGTTATGACACTGATCACACACTGATATGTACTCATGTGCTGTCAGTGCCAATAATCCTTTTATCGATTGGAGCCGCCTCCAAACAATTGTTTAAGGGCATAACTCAGACAGAGAAGTCCTCCGTTTCCATTCAGCGTGGATATTCCATCTAGCCAAACTAATGATTTCCCACACCCGTGCCCTCCTCTTTAAAAAAAAAAAGTTTTTAGTCTTCTGTCACAGTTCAGGATCAAATGCCAGTGGTGCGTAAACCTGTGGTCCTTCCCATTTGACCAAAACACTTTTCTACTCCATTCAGCCTTTTTTTAAATTTCAGTCAGCTCTGTAATTATACTGCTGCCAAGGATCCACTGGTCCATTTACTACAGCAGTCTAAAAGCAGAGGTATGACGGAAACAAACATGTTCACACAAAGTGTCATCCAATCACGTCTGAGAGCAGAAAAGGTTCTAAGTGTTCCCATTAGGGCTGGGCACGTTAAAGCGTTATTATCGCGTTAACGCATTAATTAATTAACGCCGACAATTATTTTATCACACGTTAATGAAGGTTTATTATTATGATGATGATGAAAGTCCATTGCTCCCACACGGCGGAGTTGGCTTATGATGTATTAATTGTCATATCTAAAGTTTATTTATTTATATGTTTATATATAAGGGTCTGGAAGTAGTTGTGCAAAGAATTAAAAAAACAGAGGTTAACAGGAAAATTCTTGTCTGTTCCCACATGGCAGACTAATCACTGTAAAACATTCTCAGTGAATCTGTTGGTTTCCAAAGTTTACAAAAAAATGTCTCATGCTGCTTCCTTAGGGCCATAAGTCTGAAAGGTGTGAGGGGAGAGATTTCAGAAGCTGTATATGACAATGTCACAATCACTTTGTCCGAATCCTAATGACACATTAAAACAGAGTAGTGAAGTTGGAAAAGCTGTTTATTAAGTGTTTTATGTCATAAAATTTATATTTGAAATATTGATTGATGATTCATACATTACAAAACTGATAATAGCTTAAATTATTAAGTTAATACAAAATATGTTGATATCTAAAAAAAACATATTTCAGTATCTGGACCTATGTGGTCATCATCAACAGTATCAGTTTAAAAAAAAAAGGAAAAAGCATGCAGCATTGTACTGAATCAGGTTCCATTGAACTCAACGTTTGACGATTGCATTAATGTTAGAACAGTATCATTAGTTTAAAAAGAAACTCACAGGAATAATTTTGTCTTGTTGATAGAGTGGTCAGAATAGGAATTATTCATGTGGATTCATATTAAAAGCCAATAAAAAATAACACATTTTATCATTTAGTTTGAGATGACTATACAACCAACATTCACCTGAGTTTTGACAGTGTACAAACCTGGCAACCCCAATCTGAGAACAGGACTGAAATGTTGCATGCAGTCACTGACACCAGCAGATTATTTCAGTGTCCATCGATATCTTAAATTACAATTGTATCGATTTCACGTTTGTGTTTCTTCAAATCAATAAAAATACAAGGTGCAAAAGAGGCTTTGGAGTAATTTGAGGGCGTATTATTTTTCCTTATAAAGCAGCTATATTTATAATTTACCACCTTACTCCAGGCGTACACATGTGTGTAGTGGATGAACTGAGATGGAAACTACATCGTTCTGTTCCTCTGACTCTGGGTAAGATGGAAAGTAATGTGTATTTCATAAAATGTCAGACTGTGTGTTTTAAATGCACAGTACAGCCATGTTTCACTTTAGCAGCTCGGAATGACAGCAAGAGATAGCAGCTGGTGTTTTACAGGTTTTGATGGATTTTATTTATATATTTTATTACTCCTGTGATGTTATTATACTCTATGTCCTCATTTCACACTGAATCAGGGATTGTTTTGCATAAAGTGAATCCACTATAGTCTAGTCCAGGAACCACTGCCCTGGCTGTTTTCCAGCTATCCCTCCCCTACCCACTGTGATTACCTGGATCAGGTGTGTTTAGTCAATAAGAAGCTGGAAGATACCATCTCATACCCTTTTTCCACCAAGACAGTTCCAGGGCTGGCTCGGAACCAGTGTTAAATTTTTAACCAGTTCTTTGCTTTCAACAGCCAAAGAACCAGCTCTTGGCCAGGGAAACTAGTTTCAGGCTGGCACCAAATATTTGCTGACCACCTCATATGTGTTTGGATGTGACTTTAGGCCCCTAAAGTCAGAAACAACACCTGTACAGAGATACTATAGTTATGGTTATAGTTATCCTTGTAGTTACCGGTGCTGTGAAGGTGGATACGTAACGTTATGTGGTGGTGGTGGTGGGATGGTGACGTGATGACGTGGCTCTATGGGGGCTCTCTAGCCCACGGAAAAACAAGCGACTTAGATTGAACCAACTTTGAACCTGCATGCAACTTGCACAAATGCTGTCTTGATATCAAATGTTTTAGGTGATATGTTAGCAAGCAATTTCCCATTTACATATCCAGTAGATGTGGAAGAACATGAGCATCACGCTGATGTTCTTCTCCCCACCTGATCAATGAAAATCCAATATTCAATTTAGCTCAGATTAAAAACAAGAACATTGTCTTTAGCTTGAAAAACAGTTTGAAATTTGCTACTGGCATGGATGTTTACACTCATTTTAAAGCCGATGGTCTGTTGCTCCCTTTTGTTGTGGTGCCCTTCTGAACTAGAATAAATAGATAAATGTTATTCTTATAATTACAGCTTTGCTCTTGCTGCCACTGCCGCTGCTCGTTAATTATTATTGCAACACAGCACTGTCATTCACTTTCCTCACAACACCGTTTCTTTTTTCTTCCTTTTCTTTGAGTAAACCTCAATGTAATAATGTTGATTTAATCAGCAGTTACGCTTGTTTGCCTGAGTCCAAGGTTAAGCTGTATGATCAACTCATTCTTAAGTGGTCCTCATTAATCAGGTCATTAGCGTAGAGTGTGCTGCATGTTGGCTTTATTTGACTTTATGACAAGCCACCAAATTAAACACAGAACAAAAAAGAGCTGCAACTACTTTCAGTATATATATAATCTTTTTTCTATGCACATTACATTTAAGAGTCATAATTGCTCATTGCCATACTAAACAGTTTAGTACTGTTTTCATGCTGCAGTTGATATTTTGGAGCTCATAATTGCTTTACACTGTTAGAGGCTGATTGTTGACAGTAGTTAGCTAAGGTTAATGTAGCTTTCTAAATGAAACTTTGTTGCACACTGTTTAAAGTTACAGGCTATTTTAAAAAGAGGAGGCAGGGAAGACAAAGAACTAAATGGGGCAGTTTGGAAGAAAGCCAAGCTGTGTCTCAATTCTGCAAAACATGACAGTTATAACCAGATTCTTTCAGTGTATGGAGTGTTTACACTGAAAGAATTATTAGATTAAGCATGTTAAAAATGATTTTGAAAAGCTTCTAGCAGCTGGTAGAAATGACATCCTAGTTGGATGGCAACAAGACCAAGACTAAATAATTTGAAATTTGGGTATGTGGCAGGGAATTTATAAAGTTTCTTTCCCCATCACCTAAGAGACCCTAGATCACACACTGTACACCTCCAATATGGTTGTGCTTTCCAGTAACTAATATGTTTGCAATTGGGAAGCTGGTTTTCATCCCTGATGCAGTGCGAGTGACTCTCATTTCATGTTTTTCATGAAAAGATACGATGTAAGTCTTCAGCTGTATTACTATCATTGTAAAAGGGTTGTCTAATGATCAGTTCTGCTTTTAAATCAATCAGCTTGCATTAGTAAAAACAATGTGCAATTGGAAGGCAGCACCTGATTTTTGCTGATGACAGGCCTCTGTACATTTATATAAAACATCACACTCCTTTACTCCTAGCTCTTACACATACACATACACACAGTGGTCTTCCAGAGAACCAGTGCGGAAGATCCCTCCCTTAAAGGGGGTCAGCAATGAACGTTCGTACTGTTATGGTAACTTTTAGCGATCAGCATGGTGAAAACATGGCGCATGAACAATCACTGTAATGGGCTAAAGTCTGCGTCAGGGTGGATAGGTAGGATGGCAAAAAAAGCCAAAAAGCACTTTCAGGAATCTGCTGAGTTGGCTCTTATGTCCTGTGACCTGTTATATTACGCAGTCATTTGACTTAATGTTATCAAAAATATCTTTTAATGGAGCTTAAATATAAAACTTGACTGAATGGGGTCATGGTCACCTCAAACACACCTTGACACTGTTTTTATATCACTATTGTCATTATGTTTGGTTGCTTATTCTAGGGAGCTGGAATGAGCTAATTTAAAGCCCGCTTCATCCTGTGACACTGCCTCATCACCTGAGACTTCACATTCATTCCACTCTAGCTCTTCACACCTAATTTTAATGGCCAGTTAAATCTTGACTCATCCTGTGGGTTTTTGTTTGAATTAACTTCTGAGTTTGTTTTTTATTTGCTTTCTTTTTTATGTAACCTCTTTGTCTGGAGCAATAATGGCACCATGGCAAATGAACTGTCTAGCAAAACAGAGGGAGAGAACAAAAAGAAGAGGATTGCTGTTGGTGTGGAGGGGTGGAGGAGTGTCAAAAGCTTGTACAATATTTGGATTAACATTTAGGCAATTTTCCACAGCATGCTTGAGATGATGAAGCAGCAGCACTTTTGCATTCAGGGCCTGAAATTACACTCACAGCAATGCTTTATTTAAGTATTATCTGTGGATTCCACTTACATAAACCCAGATGAGATGCCACAACATTGACATGTGTGCTGTCAAGGTGCTCCAGAAGCAGGAAATGTGAATTAAACAAACCGCATCACACTGCTTTCTGTGTGTATGCAGAGAAAACTGAAGAAATAATTCAACTTAAGATTTAAATTAAATACACCCACACTGCAGACATTCTATTGACAGGACTCTATCAGTCTCAGGTCAATAACAGCCTGAAGGCCAGCTACAGGAAGAAAAGGAATCAATTTTTTACATCTTAAAGTGTAGGTGTGTGTGTGTGTACGTGGAAGGGATCAGGAATGACTGATTCAAAATCCTCAGGTGGAAGCAGACAGAAAGCACTTTGGGCCAGTAAAGAAAGTCATTTCAAACCGTCAGTCAAAGAGAATTGCTGACATCTGCTCGAAGATGGAGGTATCAATCACCCAGAGTGCAGCGGGGTTTATACTGGTAATGTTGTGACATTAGACCCAAGCTGAGGACTGTTTACGAGAGATCATTCTCTGGCCATGCATCTAGTCTGGTTCAGATTGGCTGCAACCTGCAGGGTTTTACCCGAGCAAGAATTTTCCAAATCAAATCTGATGCTTTGATTATTAGGTTAGCTAGCTACTGTTTCTTTTTTTTCTTCTTTTTTTAGTATTTAGATACATAACATGCTCTACATTAATCTTTATCTCCACTGGTTTACATTATAGTTCACTGCACCTACAGTTCAAGACATCAAGTACCAGGTTTTAACTTAGGACTCATGTTTTACTGTCTTTAACGGCATCCAGTATGATTACCAACATCACACACATAAAAATAGTGTATGATTCCCAGTCATGCAAAATGAAGCTGCTTGGAGGCTCCAGGGCAAAAAATTGCTGCTTGGTTCCTAATGCCTCCAAGGTCCCAAACAGTTATTTTGGTACAGGGACATGGAAACTAACCAGTAATTCAACTGTATTTCCTTGGAGTTTTAGGGCCCTGGGTCAGTTTTCTGTTTTGGTCTGTTTTCAGTTGGTAATGCAGTCTTATTCCTGATCATGCTTCTATAAAGAAATGGGAGTGCACTGTGCAGAGGATAACTGACATAACTGTCAGCTGAACTCTTGATCACACTAGATGCCTCAGATAGATTACTGAACAGGCACATGGACCAGAGCCTCTCCACAAGGTGACTTAATATTTCATGTTTCATCAGACATGAAATATTAAGAGACATAAAACAAGAGACATAAAAGCAAGTATACAGAGATAATAAATGAACATAAAGAGCGATAAAACAACCAAAAGACAGTCACAAAGAAATACAAAATGACTATATATAAAAGGACTACAACCAAAGTCATATACCACAATAAAGTAAAAATAGATAAAAATCATCACAAAAAGTAAATACAAATATACACCTCAATGGCTGTGTGTAGATGTGTGTGTAAAAAGAGATGTAACACTAGGAAAAGAGATACAAAATGAAAGAGATGCTGGAAATGGATGCAAAACAGGTAGAAATATGTTGAAACAATTAGAACAACTAACATTACATGATTTATTAAATTAGTTAAAAACAACTAGAACTGTTCAAACTAAAAAAGAGAGTAAAAGTAACTAGAGAGTGATGCATAGCCTGTACAGGGAAGCCTGTACATTTAGATTAATTCTATTAAATGAGTTAAAAGTCAAACTCTTAGTTACACAACAACCACTAAAGGAAGAGGCCAAAACTGTAATTAAATGAAACAAATCCAAAAGTAAACATGACAGAATTAATAATAACAAAATGCAACACTTAACATCCGTAGTATAATATTTATCTAATAGGGCAGAAAGGGCATTTACATATTTGTAGCTTCTCTGTTTAGAATTTAAAAAAATTCAAGCAGCACTGTGTTTCCAAAAGCAACATGTTCACTTCATTATTTCTCACATTTGCTCTACATATCAGCAGTCCCAACCATAACAAACACACACTACCTTCAAATAGTGGTAGAAATCTTCTAATTAGGTGCATAATTATGCATCTATTTGTTTAAAAAGTCAATTGAAATGATAAATATACATGGGAAGGTTGGATTTCACATACACACACAGTTTAATTAGAACATACAGTATAATGACATAAATAAGCAGGGGTAGCTGGGAGCTGCAGCACAGGCTTTTATTCTGCTGAAGTGAGTGTTAGCTAATAAGACTGTTTCCTGCTGATGGACAGTTGGGAGATAAAGGTTCAGTTTTGTTAAGATAAGGGCAGAGCATCTGATGGCTGCTGACAGCATCACTGTGCTGTTTCCAAGTATGGTGTGAAGCAGGTCGAACAGCAACCAAAACCACGATGCATTTCAACACAGCTTTCCTGCCATTGTCGCCAAAAAACAAATTGGATTTGTGTAACACCTCTGTCAAGCCTCTTCTGTTGCTGGTTTATTGAATAACAGTGAAGAATATAGGAGGTGTTTAAAACAAAAATATCACTGACTCTAGCATGGTGTTAGCTCCTTTCTGGAGGAGTTGAAGGCACAAAATAAAAACAGCTATAGACTGAGCTTTGACTGAGATTTAAGATTTGACATCTGGGTGGGCAACATAGCAAACAACAAATCAAACTAGGAAATATAGAGAGAGAGAGTATATAAATGCACTGGCCTATCTCTCTAATTAGTGTACAATATATTCTTTTTCCATTCTTTTGTGTATAGTTTTCTGTACATAAAATTTGAGGTTGCACCATTAAGACAGAGCCCTTACCCTTATATTCACACAAATGGACCCAAACTTGCAGCTTCTTGTTTGCCTCTCATGTCATGTAACTACTTTTATACTGATAATGATAGCTGATGGTAGAAAAGATTGTTTCTGTCGGTTCTGGCTTGTGGCTGCCTAAAAAGAGAGCCAGATAGCAGCATGTGGAACTCTGAGTGTACGGGGCTGAGAGCTCTCAGACACGATCGACTGTACTTTGTTCAATAGCTGCTTCCTATGGAGGTCAGATAGGCTGTTTAATGGAGTTCCAATTATTTTACTACTAACTTTAACCATCCCATTTAATCAACTTTTCTGTTTAACACTGAGCAAGCCAAACCAACAGATAAAAGGAAATTTAAGGACACTCTCAATGAAAGCTCTGTAAAACAATGTCATCAAAGTTCTCTCAACCTGAAACTTGGCCAGCCTTCGTAAACTGAAAAGACGTTGACTTTGCTTGCACAGCATGTTCGTATTTTGCTTAAATGACAGTTTGTTGTCAATTATGGCGTCCAAATCCTTGGTTTTTGTTACAGTCATCTCAAGGAAGAATTCAGAGCACCATTTAAAAAATTCATCCACCACAGGACCATGAGAGGACTCGTCATTGTCCAGCAGGCTGACTATCACTGTGTCGTCTGCAAAATTTAAGATATGACGCTTTTCAAACCTGCCGCTACAGCCATTTGTGTAGAAGAGAGGAGACAGAAGGAGGCAGGAGACATCCTGCACCCCCCCGTTGGTTCTTTAGGCAAACTGCAAGAGGTCCAAAAGGTGACCTGTGTTTATTAATATGTGCAAAATATATTGGGAGCCAAAATGTAGATATGATGCATTCAAAGTTAAGGCGTTGGCTAGAGAGTAATGCTAGAGGTAAATTAGCGGAGAGTCCAAAACGGAAGGGGTTCATCCTTTAGGGAGCATGAATGTGCTTGGTAAGTTTTATGACATTTTGTCTGTTACAATTAACATTTTCTAAAATTATGGTACTAGATGTAGCCAGTCACCAATAACATTAGAATTTAGCCATTGGGGGTCATGAACATCCACATTAGATTTCATGAAAATGAGCCATTAGAGTTTTGAGCTGCCTTGTCATGAGCTAAAGTGTCAAGAGGAAAATTTTACCTAATTGCAGTGCTAGAAAAAAAGTCATTAGGACTTGGCCTGTGGGGAGATTAAAAATTCACAACACATTGACAGTCTGGTAGCTGTGGAGGTATCATTCCTTTGAGTGTTGGGCAGGAAAACAGATGGACTGTTGGAGCTGCCATATAAAAAAAATCCTTTCTTTGAAATTGTGCTATACAACAATTAATCAATGCTTTCATCATCACATTATTAAAATCCAACCTTTCCAGCCATAACTGCAAACATCTGCAATACAGTCCATTTTTTCACAATTTATGTCTCTCCGTCTGCTTTCCCCAACGCCCCCACACCTCCACATCTCCGCTGACAGCTGTGATCATTTACCTCATAAAATTGATTAAGACACTAATGCCTTCCAGTCAGAGAGTTGAAGAAGTTGTCCAAGGTTGCTTCTTGGATTCAAACACCACCCATTATGCAGGAGCAACATGCAATTAAACTTTACAGAAAGAATGGCTGTCTGTCAGCTTGATGGGCACAGGATTTGTGGGTTTGAACTGGAGAGGCTCATCCCCAGCAATGGCTGAACTGCCTGAAAGCTTTAACACCAGCAGTAAAGTAGTTCAAGCTCTGATTTATAAAAATGTTTTACAAATAATGTTTTAATGATGTAATATAACCCTGATATACTTTATGTAGACAGTTAATTCTTGCATGAGAAATTAAGCTCTGTTTTAGCGGTTTCACATTCTTTTTAAAGGGATGTGACATCCATCTGCAATTTCTTCCCTTCCATACTTTCATTTCTCCCTTTTAACTCTGGGAAATTTTGTGATAACTATTTCATTACCTTCTGAAGTCAGACATCTGAACTTCAAAGCTGATATGGATTCATGGCTAAGTATTCTGAAGAGACTCTCTCTCTCTCTATCTCTGTCTCTCTCTCTCCCAAACTTTTTATCTGTTTAAAGAGGTCTATTGCTTATAAAATCAAAGCACTGCTGGAGCACAGCCTCTCAATAATGCAGCACTCTCTCTCACACACACACCTTCCCTGGCTATGGTTCACAGGAGGAGGAGTGAAAAGGTTCAACTCCAAACCCCAGAGCAGTTGTTAAATAACACTGATTTGAAGCACCTCTGGCATTATTGCATTCAGTTCCACCGTGGCTGACAAAAACAGCACTGTCTTTCCACATCTCTGACACAACATCTCCATCATCCATAACTCTAAGTTTGTCTACATATTAACATGACTCCTGTCATCTTGTGTTAATCTTGTGATAAATTTCACCCAGTTTTGAATCATAATTAAACCTGTAACTTAATATAGCAACTGTTAATACTACCTACGTGGCAGTGTCAAAAAGCCGGAATATTTGACCAATGTGCCAATTAATTTCCGTCAAATTAGATAATATCTTTCACTGTTATTATACTGTGCATAAGTAATAACTACCGCATAATTATAGCAATTATTCAACATAGATGTGACAAAATGTGCTAATGACAGACAAGACTCTAAAATGACTGATGATATATTTTTACAGAACTAAATTAATAATAATAATAATAAACTTTATTTATAGAGCACTTTTCTAAACTTGCGTTACAAAGTGCTTCACATACACACAAAAACACAT